>CAUYLG010032055.1:0-56836 GCA_963573385.1 Cacajao melanocephalus
AGAGGCATAGCATTAGGAGAAACACGTAATGTAGATATCGGGGCGACGGATGAAGCAAACCACTAACATTGCACATGTATACCTATGTAACAAACCTGCATGATCTGCACATGTATCCCAAAACTTAAAGTATAATAAATAAATTTTTAAAAGTATTTTTTATTTCATTTTAGAACAACAATATATAATATACAGTTAATTCAGTGGAACTTTTTACTAAATATTATGTTCTTTTTGGAAGAAGAATGGCTATTACATGGAATCGAGAACCCAAAAATACATCCTTTGTATGAATTATTGTTGCATCTTGCATACTTTTGAACCATTTAGTTTACCTTGAACTTTTGGGAGATTAAAACAGCTTACCATGACAACCAGCAAATAGCAAATGTTACATGACTTTTAGGATGAAATATCACTAGATGAAGAAATTTTTCCATTAGGTCTGATTGGTTTGTGCCATGGCCCCTAAATCTCCTGGCTTTAGGATTTCCCACTCCAGTGCAATGGCAAATAGACAATTTGGTAGAAAATATAAGAATCACTGGACTGTAATACAAAATCCCTCTGTACAGTAGAATGTCCTATTAGTTGATAAATATGAAGGTAAGTGATAAATAGTACTGCCAAGTAGTAGTAAATATGTAAATGGAAACTCATATGGAAGTGATATAAAACCTAGACCACCCTATACTTTTATTTAATGTTCTTTTCAAAATTGCATACATTTAACTTATAAGCAGCAAAATACTCCCTTACTAGATTTATTGTTGCAGTGGGGTTAGGGTCAGAAAACTGAACTTCTCTTGCTGTGCTACCATTTAGTATGTGCAAATGTGGTTAATGGACTTCACTTCTCTGGGTCCCAGGTCCCTCATCTGTAAAATGAAGGGATTAGTTTATTCTCTGAGGTCTCTTGTAGTGCCAGCCTTCTGTGATTCTGTTTCCTTTTGCTTTTTCATGATATCTCAGGAAAAAATAGGTCTCTCCATATTTAGATTTCCCATATTTCTATTCAAAAGCATTATTTACAGGTTCTCTTCTCCACTTCACATGCCAGGAAAAAAAATTAACATGGATTGGGTTCTCATCTTTACTTATTTATCCAAATTGTCATCTTCTGAGGCAAAATGTGGGTCATGAGAATTAGGATAGCTGGAATGAGAGAATCCCTGAATAACACGGAGTCTAAGACAATTTATTCCATAGAATATATTGGTGATACAAAGTAGAAAAGTTTGACATCTCTGTCCTTGTGGTTGGAGATATAGCTACAGATGTTCTTCTCTGCAGGGATATATATTACTGGTCATTTGAATGAAGCATCAGGAAATGTGAAGACCCCTTTTGAAGTTAAGAGCCGATTGTCACTCTTGGTTATTTCAGAAGACTACTTTGATTGTAAAAGCTATTCTTGGACACAGTAGAGGTTCATTCATCTGCAAGTAAGAAAAGAAGCCTTTTCAGGTTCATCTATCAGCCTTAAGTCTTATTGACCTTTCATGTTGGCACTGTTTCAGTCTCATTTCCAGAAATGATCCACTCTTACTTAATCCTCCCTGAGGCCAAAACTTTCATTGGTAGCTTGGATCTTCTGACAATGCTTTTATGCGGGGAATGGGATTTGGAAACTGATTGAGGGTCATACTACCATATAGTATCTAAAATAAATAAAATGTTACTTTTCTGTTTTCTTTTTCTTTTCTTGTCTTTCTTTCTTTCTTTTTTTTTTTTAAGACAGGGTTTCCTCTTTCCTCGCTTGCCCGGGCTGGAGTACCGTGGCACAATCTTGGCTTATTGCAACCTCTGTCTCCCAGGTTCAAGTGATTCTCATGCCTCAGCCTCCCAGGCTGCTGAGACTATAGATGTGCACCACCATACCTGGCTGATTTTTGTATTTTTAGTAGAGACAGGTTTCGCCATGTTGACCAGGCTGATCTCAAACCCCTGGCTTCATGTGATCCGTCTGCCTTGGCCTCCCAACGTGCTGGGATTACAGGCATGAGCCACTGCACCTGACCTAGTTTTATTTTCATGTAGTATATTTAACCACCATACCAAGGGAATCCAAGTCCCAAAGGTCAAGTTGAGAAGATAATTACCAATATTTTTATGTGAGATTCATATAACATAATTAATTTTCGGTCAATAGACAATTGTGAGAATAAACCATTTTATTTAATGGCTATTATGTTAACTATTATTACGTGATGGGTAACAAAGTGTCAGAGGCCCATTAGATCTTTGACCCTATTGCTGCCAGACTCTGATGATACTGAATTCGTATCTATCCCATCAAAAACAACACATGACAATTGGAACTGAGAAGAAAGAAAGAAAACAAAGAAAGAAAATATTTTTTTCAGCTTCAGTCAGGGTCATTTATGGTTCCTTTTTCTATGATAAAGACTTTGGGACATAAAAGACTCCCTGAACTATAAGAGTTTAAGGAGATATGGAGGTAATACCCTCCAGATAGCATATTAGCAAACCATAAGCATTGCATCCTTTTGAAACCAGTGCTTATGGTTTGCTAATATAAAACTAACATCAAAAGTTTTATGATTACGGATTTAGAATTTACAGTTTTCAGAATATAAAAGGAAGTGTTTAAAGGCTAGTAGATGTTAAAATTTATTGTGATATAAGAAGAGCAATCCAGGATATGGGAGAAAAAATCAGAAACCATTAAATGTAATAATTCATTGTGAAAGAAATACAGTAATTCTGATACTATCTGTTTCAAAAGGGTGAGGGTTAGGTAGACTAGGAAAAAGCTCAGTACTTCAACTGAAAGGTGACAGAAATATCGGCATTGAAAGAGAATTTTGGTTTTCTTATATAGAGTAAAATAAACATTTTTTTAAAATTTTACTTTAGGTATATACTATATCCAGCATTTCTCCTCATGTTCTCTCCCCACCCTTGGAGGGTAGGGGAGGGAATAAACTTATTCTTGTTTTTTAAATAATGGCAAGAGCCCAAATGGGCTACATGTGATTATAAAATTAAAATTTATTTTTTGAGTTGTAACTTTTTTATATGGTTGAAACTTTATGTCTATATTTTAAGAAACTATAATCCAATTAAGTAAATTTCACAGATCTCCTAAATAAAATGGTATCATGGAAAAACATACTATTGGGAGCTTATAGTACTAAGTTGGACACAAATTTATGACCGTAGACAGTACACATAAAGCATTCAGAATAAAAAAAAAAAAAAAGACCTTTTCCAGATCAAATATTTTATGAGAAATTGTAGTACCTGATTATTTTGAACTTTATATGATGTGTTTTCTAAAGAACATAAAGAAAAATAAACTTTAAGCTAATAATAGGGAACAATGATAATATTTAATATTTATTGAATGATCACATTATGCTAGACACTGTGCTAAGTGCTTTACATTAAATTTTTCGTTTTATCTTTCTGGTAACCTGACAAGATAGGTACTGCTATAATTTTATGGCTGCAAATAGGCTTAGGAAGATTAAATAACTTGTTCAAGGTCATACAGGTAGTAAGTGTTGAAGCAGGGCCTGATTCAAGGGCCAGGCTCTTACTCTCCAATTCTTATTCACTTATTCTTTGCTTTTAGTGTGTATACTAGGAACCCTATTTATGAGAGCTGAAAATAGTAGGCATCTTAACTGCATATAAATAATTAAAATCAATATAAGATCCTTATTTACAGTGTGTTAATAATTTGAATTTGAAGTGAGAGTATCACATTATTACAGTTAACATTTTATTTGAAATCTTGTTAATCTTGATTGTATTTTGATACCTTTTGAACTTTAATATCTGTCAATAGATCAAGTTACATCTAATATAATATATTGCCTACCTATTTGCACTACAGAGAGATTCTCATTTATTAATGGTTAGATAAACTTCATTTTTCTAGCACAGTTTAGAAACAAATGCAGGTTCTAACACAGTTTATCAGAAGTTGGGAGATTATTTTGACCTGAGGCAAAATTAACAGTGTACCCATATGAGACCATGAGAGTTGGGTCTTTGTCAATTTAAAAATATCAAATCACAGTTAAGGACTTTGAATGTCACAGGATTATAGCTGAAGTAATTGTCACTTAAGTAAAGACTTAGTTGCTTTTCTCTATCAAGTCAAAGGTAACTTGTTTTTCATTGCTCTAGAAGCATAAAGGTATTAATAGTCCTAACTGGCTTTCTGATGTTGGCAGGGCCCATCTAGCTCTTCTCAGTGAAGAGGCAAGTTTCTGCACATGAGACTGTAGTATTCGATAGATTTTCTTTTGCCTCACAGCTAAGGAAACTAATCTGAGACAACAAAAGTCATTTTATTGGCATAGGCCTTGCTTGTAAAATGAATCCACTTTTCTTTCATAGCTCATAATGTTTCTCCAAAGTAATTATCTAAGAAAGATTTAGTTCTCTTATAAAATATAGACTAAACAACAACTGAACTAGTTTGCAATGTAGATGCAAGTGATCACAGTGGTAAACCATGTGGAAGACAAGTGTTTTAGAATCGTTAAAATTGTATTCCAATTAGTTCCGAAGTTTATTTGAACTAAAATAAGTCTTTACCCAAGGAACGAGATCCAATTTCCTCACAGGAACCTTCAAAAAAACTGTACTAAATCCACAGAGAAATATTATAAGCATGTAAAGGAAATGTTATGTAGATTAAATGCCAACTGGACAAGTCAGATAGAAGAATAGATTTTTTGATATGTAGCATAAAGAAAAACAAAAGGAAAAAATAACGGAAAGCACCTGGTTGCATTCATTGAACAGTATGTTGTCATAGTTAGCTACACAATTGTGCATGATTTTATTTTATGTTCCCAATTTCCAAAACTTCAAAGCTTCCATGAAAACTTAATTTGAAGTATTTGTAAAATAATTCACAAGGGCTGTGTTTCAGATAGAATCTAATATAGTCTAAACAGTTTTACTGTAAATTATGGAAAATTTTAATCTTTAAAACAAAAAGAGCAGCATATAGAAAGGAATTTTCCTGCAGTGTCTTACTGTGTTACATAGATTTGCAATTCTTTATCATAGAACCAAAATGAAAATAAATTAAAACTTGTCTATAATGCCGATGTATTTCTTCAATCATCACCAATTTGAGCACTTATTCATTCTGAATTTGAAATCAAAATGCTTTGAATACAGCTTATGAGCCTCTTTGTTTTGGGTGGGGTGGGGGGAGAACCACTAAAGCAAACCGAAGAGAAAGAGGAGATAATAGAGCTTGGAAGGAACCTCTTGGCAAAGAGGAACAAGAGCAGTGGAATAATTTAATTGCTCATCAGCTAATTATACGGTATTATAATGTTAATGTGTCTTCATCATGACAATGTAATAGGTATAGATCGAAGCATATGAAAAAGAAAGTGTTGATGCAGTAATTATAAGTAAGAGTGGAGCTGTTAGAGTAATTATAACACTTCATCGGGTAATTAACGTATTGTTCAACTTGGGATGGGGAACAAAGAGTGAAAAAGTTAAATATTGAAGGACATGCCTTTGACACTCCAGAGACGTCTTTGAGGTTTTGCAGAGAATAGGATATTCTATATTGATACTGTTATTTTCCGCTTCCCCTTTTCATAACTTACTATTTTTTAGTCATGTATGCCTTGAAAGAATGCAGTAATTTGATTATCTGATACTACTGGTGTTTTTTTTGTTTTTGTTTTTGTTTTTTTTATGTAATATAATCCATGTTGCTACTATTTCTTTTTCAGTTTTATCTCATTTTGTATTCTTCAGGCCATTAAATGAGCTAAAAACATTAAAATTAAGCTGGCTCAAAATTAACTAATGTATGTGAACAATTCTGTAAACTGAAGATGGTGATAATTGTTCTTTAACATACCTGAGCAGTTCCTTCTGATAGAGAATTAGTACTTTCCCTTTTATTTTAATACCAATGGGTAACCTGAGTTTTTTTCATGCATATTAGCTTAGATATATCTGTTTACAGTAAAGACCTCTGAATAGATTTTGAAAAAAAAAAAAAAACAGCAATACCTAAATATTGGCAGCTAGTGGTAGGCAGCTATAATTTTGTAACCTGTTTAACAGTTAGAAAAATACTTTTCTAAATGTTTTACATATATTAATACATTCAGTTTCCACATTCGTTTTTGTTGTTGTTGTTGTTATTGATCTATTTTACAGATGGAAATACCTACTGGGGCAGAGAGGGTAAGTAACTTGGTCAAGGTCACATACCTCCTACTGATAGAACAGGGCTTTGAACCAAAAAGTCTGTTCAGACTCTGCTACTGGTTGAAGATTTAGGAGCTTGTTAGGAGACATTCTCCTGAAAGGTTTCTGTGTTCAGATTAGAGCAGAGGAGTTAAAAGAGATTTAACTGATAGGTGAAAGGTCAATAGGCTGTGGATTGTCAGGAGAAGAAAGCAATTAAATATGCAAAAGTTAAGGAAGGCAAAGAGAAAAGATCAGTATCACTGCAGTGAAAAGTCCGTGAAGTACAGCCTAAGGAGAAAAGACTGCAGTCTTAGAGCAGGTCACAAACAGCCTGAAGGCCAAAACGAGAAGTGAGCAGAGAAGCTCATTAAGTTGTACTACTCAGTGTATAGGGATTTCCCAAATGCTTAGGATATTACCGGAGTTACCATGCTAGGTATGAAGGCGAATATAGGACAACTGAGAGAAAGGAGTTAGAAATAGTAATGCCCTACTACTCTAAATTGTTTTTAAATTAACAAAAAAGGGCTAGATTTATAAGATTCTTATCCCTGCTGAAGTTGTATTTTGTTAGTTTGACATAGCATGCTCCAAAGCCATCAATGCTCTTTCCTATGTTCTTTACAGAGAGCAGCACTTTTCTCAGTTCTGTTCTTGTCATTGTTTATATCAGCTTCTGTTACAAGGTGAAATAAACCACATAAATGAATAAAACCATACAAGCACTTTCTTTCTAAAAATTATTAGAAAAGGAAAAAAAAAACACTACTATAATGTTTTGATTCACCAAATAATAGTGTATGTTACTTTCCATCAGTAAAAATTAAACAGTAATATAAATTATTTTAAAAAATAACAAAAATTTTTAAAGAAAATAAAATTAAGCAAAAAGGCTCATAAGCTAGGTAGTTCTAACTAGGTAATTTAAACTGATTGAAACATTGCATTCTCAGTTAAAATATTTATATAACTGTCATGCCCTTTGAAGGCATCTACTTCCATATTTTATTATTTATTTAGCTTCTTGAAATAACGAAAAAAATACCTGAACATAGAAAATAGTTCACTTATGCAGTTTCTACACAAATTTATTAGACATGGAAGAGGTTTGGACATATTTTGTTATTTAGCATGCAGCTAAAAACAAGAGACTATAGTTGGAATAACATGGATTCCTCCTTTTTTATTTTTATTTTTTGGTGGTAGGCATTTGTGTGTGGCATCTCTCTAGGAGAAGAAGCACAGGCTTTGGAGTCAGAACAATCCCATGTGCTGACTCTTATTAACCTCTCTGAACCTTATTTTCCATATTTGAGAGAGGAAACAATAATTTCTGTGGTGCAGAGTGGTTGGTTGGAAATTAAAAATACATATAAAATGGTTATCACAGAAGCTGGCACAGGATAATTGTTCAGTTAAAGCTGGCGATGATTATTGCTGTTCAGCATAAACGAGTTACTGAACAATGCTTAGGATTACTTAATAAGTTCTCAAAAGTTTAAAATAAATCTATGAAATTATGTTGTGACTTTCTTTTAAAATATTAATTATAGTTGTCCTCAATCTATAATGAAAGAGGCACTAGGCATTAAAGAAGCAAAATGTAGCCATGTAAAGTATTCTCTCTTGAAGATTCTTCACAAAAGGTGAAGAATTACAGTTGTCAGAGGTTAGTTCAACCATGTACAAGTTGGAAACTGGTACTATTTCTAACCCTTCAAAGAAAACTTTATAATTCAAAGGCAATGAGCAGAAAGTATACCATCATTATTCTTCTGAAACATAGTTATAGTTCATATAAAACATGTATATATGGGATTTAGTAGTCATTCTCTTCTATTCCCTTTGCTAGGCTGGGTATCATGAAGGCAGAAATTACTTCTTTCATTTTTAGGCCCTCCAAAACTAGCATAGCACATGGAATGTAATAAGTACTAAATATGGATTCACTAAATAAATGAGAAAATAAACAAACTTTTATTTCATTGGGCAGTAGAATCAGGTTTAAGAAGGATATTGATCATTTAAATTCACTACAATTCACAAACCGCTAATTTGCCAGATGCCTTAAGTTTCTTTCTCAAAACAGAACCTGTATCACAAAGGTTAACAATAAACACAACACACACATATATTTATTTTTACTTTACTTTTCTTCTCTTCCCCTATTGTGCCCTAGAGAAAATGTTCGTGTCCATGAAATGAGGGGAACACTTCAAGAAAAGACATTTGTTTATATAACTGAGAATACAATGTATTCTTCTGTTGCTCTTATTTTTTTATCTTAGTCTAGCACTTAGCTGAGCAGTGTTACCTGTAAATACAACAAAATTGACGTTCTCCTCTGTAACATTAACAACATGATTTCTAGATATGGTGAAAGAGCAAGAAGTCTTTACAATTCAATTGTCAGAAAAATCATTTTTGTTTTCCTTATGGAAGAGGAAAAAAAAGAATGAATGAGTAACTTAATTGTTTTGAGAATTAGAACACACAAAGTAGAAAAGAAAAACATCTCAGGTACAGATATTTTAGACATACATTTTTGAACAGTCATCCTCTTTGTTTCAGTCACACACTTTGCTGGCAACCATGGGAACTTGTAAAGGTATAGTACAGCTGGACACCTTAGCTGTAGTACAAAGCCTTGGAGAAGCCTAAATGAAGGGCCATATTTGACTAGAATTATAAAATTATTAGATTTTGCTTACTGGATCCAATTCATCATGAAATAACTATTCAATGATATTTTTACCTAGCTTTACTCTTCATTTATATATGTAAAGAGAATATATATAAAAGATTATATTCTAGGATAATAAATTTTTTAGTGTATTTATAAAAGGAAATATTTGGAAATTCTCCACATTTTTAAAGCTACCTCCTACAGGCAGGAGGTTCTCCACATTTTTTAAAAGATGTGTCACATATTTCTATGTACTTGAAAGGTTATCCCATAATGATAATTTCATCACCATTTTGAAAATGATATATGGAATGTTATGGCTACTTTAAGTAATTACATAATTAAAGAACAATACTTTTTTTGTGAAATATTAAATGCAAAGAAACACAATGGCTAATTTTTTCAAAATCCCTGAGATTCTAAGAATCATTCTCTGTTGTAGTGCCCTTTGAAGAAGTATCTTGGAAAATATTTGCTCTCATTCCCTGATGTCCATCTAAACTTTGTTGTTTGGTCTAGATATTTTTATCTGAATAGAATTTTAAGCAGTTATTTAATGTCTATTAGAGTTACCATGTTTCTTAGAAAAGTTTAATTTTTAATTTTACTTTCATCCCTTCCCCTGACTTCACAAAGTTTATCATTTCCACAGAACCAATCTGCACATAGGTTTACATCAAAATACAGAGACATAGTCGTCACCAAAAGAATGTTAATCTTTACCCAAATATTCAGCCTGTAGCATTTCTCGATATTCTTCTGCATTAGAACACCCAGTGTGTCCACTTTAACTTGCATAAGGAACATACAAATCTTGAGTGTTATTAGCTAAATATTGTTTGTATGCTTTGGTATATATTTATAAAGCATTTATACAAGTTATTAAAAATAATAGCTTGAGTGTTGTTTTTGAGATGCTATCATTACCTTTTCTTGGTAACTCATTATCCAGTTGCTGCCTTCCTTAGGCTAAGCCTCCTGTTATATCTGTGATCTTCCAGATATATTCATTGTCATCTCCCAGCTGTGTTCATTCTCTAACATAGCAAGGCTCCATGCTATGTTAGAACTTAGAACTTAGAAACTTGAAGATACAGAAGGTCCAGGCTAAATGCCAACTTCCCCCTCTATACTTTGCTGACTTTCCTAAAGTGAAATGGGTCCTTTTACTAAACAAGCAAAACCTAAAACCAAAAACAACAACAAAAAAACAAGAAAAACCTTCAAAATTGTTTCTGATTAAAAGCCAATTGTTAGTGAAAATGAAAAGGAGCAACATGATAGCTGAATAATTTTTTCTACTGTAGCCCCTATTTCTTTTGCCAAGAAATAACCCTCAAATTGTTCTACCAAGTTAATAAAATCTAGCTGCATCTCTGTTATCTCTAGGATTTACTTTTCAATTCACGGAACTTAGATGCATAATGGGAATTTCTCCATCCTTTGTCCCTAGACTTTAGAAAAGTATAACCTTCAATCAAAGGGTAGTTGTTAGTATTTTTTAACGGAATCTAAACTTGCATGGAATATAATCATAAGAACAAAATGTATTTATGATTTGTGCTAGTTCTTCTTTACAATCCCACAGTGTCTGGTATAATGCTGTACGTATAAAGGTTGCTAATGCATGCTTACTAGATAAGGAAGGGTAAAAAAATGTACTCTTGACTTTCTCATCAGAAACAATTGGAGCTTTCATGTTGCCCATAACAAGACAAGAAATTGAACTAGCATTTAACTGTTTTATTTTTTTTTAAATCAAGTTGTGATTCTCAGAGTTCAGGAGAAGCCTTTAGAAAGGAACTTTTGGGATCAGTAGGCTAACTTTCTTCTCAATATTAACTTCAAGTACATAGCAATGAGGTTGATAAAGGGGACTCATCCTATATTAGTTTTGTCTGATTTGTAACTGATATAAATATTCAGCATACTAATTATTGATATATAATGGATAAAAATGTTACTCAAGTAATACAGAAGGAATTAAGAATATGTCCTTAAAATGTTTACCTATATGTGTCCCAGGTAGGGTTCATATGTACAATCACTAAAAAATGCTGTCATCTTTTCATCTATAGGTAATCAAAAGCTTAAAAGTAATCAATCTTATTTTTAGAATCAATTCAATTGATTGGAAATTTTTTTTATTATATGCCTGTTTGAGTCAGGTACTTTGCTAGGAATGGGGACAAGATGAACCCATTTATTGACTTGTTCTTTGAAACATTAATATTTATTGTACCTGCTGAATGCATATTACATGCCAGGGACTGTTAGATTCTGAAGACATAATAATATTTTGCTCTCAAGTAGCTAATATTAGCAGGAGGAAAATACGTGACACATTCCTTGCCTTCAAAGATTTTTATGGTCTCATAGAAGACAACAGCAAATGTAAAAATAGAAACAATACAGTGCGACATGGGCAAGGAGTGAAATGTATATATGTTAAGGCATTATTACAGAAGAGAGGGTGAAGATTTATCTCATCTGGGGACATCCAGAAAAGCCTTTCTGAGGTGATGACACCTGAGCTATGGGTCTTAAAGGATGAATATTTTGCAGGTGGATGGGACTAGCTGGAAGTAGGTGGAGGTATGAGACACCTCAGAGAGAACTAGCAGATCCAAAGTCACAGTGCTCCAAAGCAGCACAGTATGTGCAATCAGTTATAAGCTATTTGAAATTAATGCAAATAAAAAAGTTAAGTTTTAGGAGTTGAGTGGAGACAGAGGAATGATAAGAACCTATACCTACATAGAATCAAATCATGCTAAGGAGCATGGGCTTTATTCTACAGAAATTGGAAAGCCGTTCATAATTTTAAGCAAAAGATTAACACAGGTTTGAATTTTAGAGAGATTACTCCGTTAATAGTGTTTCTCAAAGAGGAGAATTGAGTTGATTTATGTTCTCTGTTATTAAACTATTAGCCTCTGAAAGAACATCCTCATATATGATGCTATCTAAGTTATTATCTAAGATATTTTTCTACTGCTTGTCAGTGGGAAATAATGGATGAGCAAGGAATTACAATAACATAATTTTCATGGAGTGATTTCCTAAAAAATTCAGCACAAATTGAATTTTGAAAAAGGTGGACATTCACTTTGTTCCGGTGAAACTATCTCATTAGCTTAGTATTTTTGTACCACTCTCACATATATTTCTTAGAGTCATATGAGAGTAAAATCAGTGGATCTTTTCCAAGTCATTTATGTTTTTAAATATATCAGTTGTGATTATGAAATAAGAGAAGAAGGTTAAAGCATCTTGACTATATTGATAAAAAAGAAACTAACCTTTGTTAAACTAAAGCAATTTCCCTAAGTTTTTATTAATTTCTATACTCCAAATAATGTTATTAACTATTAAGTTTATGTACTCCCTTTATCTATTTCTCTAAAGAAATACATGCCTATAGTTTTGATCACTTAGCAACTTTCTGAAGTAGTCAATAAGTAAAATTATTGTACTGATCACTTTCATTCTCCCATCAATTATTTTGTCTAAAGGATAGTTTTTGCTTTGTCCATTAGCTAGGAATCATAACCATTATTCCTTTTTGATCCTTTGTAAGATAAGAAAATAGACAAAACTGACAAAATGTCAGCTAATAAAGCCATATTGATTAATTAGATGCTTATTTTCTTTTTATATATTTTGTCCATTTGAGTAATTTAATAGTCAAAAGTAAAGCTAATTGTCTACTTTTGCACAAAGTGAATGTAGATAAAGGTAGGGAAAATGCATAATTGATATTCCCTGCAGAGAAGTTTCTTTGGAGGGACATGTGAAAATGAGAAGAAAGACAGATTAGTAAGCTGACATAAAGGGTTTTTTTTTAATATGTGGGTAATTATCTTTATTATGTATACAACCAGTGGGAGGCATACTATCTTCAGACTTGCTCATAACCCCTACTGATTTTAAGAGACAAGAAATAAGACTTTGTGTCTACATTTCATTAAATCTGCAAATGTTTAAAGGGTTTTGTTTTCTTCTGTAGTTAAATGAGGAGGCATAATGATTCATTGTTATGATTTATTGAGCTTTCCTTTTATACTTTTTGTGGCATTTAGTATTTTTCTTATATTATTTCATTATAGAATCTTTACAACCTAATTTGATATTAATATCTCTATTTTACACATGAGTAAACTCAAACTCAAAACTGTTAAATAATTTACCAAAGATCAAATAGCTAATAAGTAGCAGAGATTATATTAAATTAAGGTCACCATGACCTTAGAGCCTCCATTTTTAAGTAATACCTAAAATGGCTTCTATGCCACTGTTTAAGTTATTACTTCTGGTAATACTCATATTATAAATGTTGCCCTTTGGTATGTACAATTTTTACCATTTCCTGGATCAAAGTTAAAATAACTCAATTTATTTTAAAAATATAGTTAATTTATAAATTTTAAGAACCATATTATGAAGGTTACATAATTTCTTTTTCTGTTTAAATGTAAATATTGGAAAAGATTTTTTGGTTTTAATAATTTAAAATGTAGGCTCTTTGAAAAATACATAAGGTGTTTGGTTCTTAATTGTTTATCATCAGTTTCAATACTCTGACATGATATTATTTTGGTTGCCTTGAGCTGCATTACAGAATTTAATAAAATATTATTTTAATAGCACGAATGATTAACTTCACACCCAGCTTGTCTTATGAGATCCCAAGGGTCCTCCACTACCTTCATTAGAAAAGTAATCTTGATATCACTCATTTGTTTTTCTAAATGCCTATCTAAAAGTGTACAAATAATACATGAAAGATTTGGGAATATAAATCAGTCTCTGACATTATTATAAATTTCTGAGTAGACTAAAATGATACATTTATATAATTTTGTGAGTACTGTTTCTCTCTGCCATGTATCTGGTTTTAAGTTGTGTTAGATAGGGCCACCAAATGAAGACTCAGTGTTACTCAATGTCCATTTCCAGTTTCCTATCAACTCTCACACAGAAGTGAAATTATTCATCTTGTTGAGTTTGTTTTATTTTGCCTTGGGTTTTCTTTGGTCCAGCCTTTCCTTCATTTCTCTTCTTTTTTTATACTCCTTTTCTTGTCTGAGAAAAATGACTGAACCTCCTTCCTCTGTTATGATACTTTCAGTCCCATATAAATATTTCTCCCTATCATTTCTTATTTCAGGAACCATTCTCTAGCCCATCTATGTTTTTACCTGTAAACTTATCAAGAAGCATGTCTCTATGGAAGTCTGCAGAAATAGGCTCAGTGCCAATACCACCCTCTCCAACCAAATTGTATGCTACTGAACAAGTATTTTATTTCCTATACATATTTTATTTTGAACAAAGAAAAATATGTTTCTCTAAAGATAATTATATTAAAATTATATCCATTTGTAAAGTATTCCATCTGATAATACACTGATGCTTAAATTGGTACTTATCAAAAGTGATGAAGATATTAAACTAGTCTCTCTCTGTTCATATTTGTTTAAATATAAAGCTATGAAGCTATGCATTTCTGTAGCACCTAATTCTGATTTCAAACATATGTTGCTCTATTGTCAGTTGTTATTAAAACAGCTTACTAAAATGACTAAAAGTTATGCTACTACTGAATATACATATTTTTATATGCAATTTTTATAACATATCAAAATAAACAGTCCCAGTGCCAAAGTTAGAAAAAAATCACTGCCTTGCAATATTCAGTTATCTCCTCTTTTCAAACTCCCAGTAAATGTGGAGTAAGAGAATTTTTGTATATTAACAAATTGTTCAAGCTTGGCTTTTTAAAAATCATAATCAGCAGAATGCATATATGGTATTTTCATATTGCTTTCTACAGTAACATCTTGAGTTTATTAGTGGGCAATTTAATTTGTGCTAATAAGCCTAAGGCAAAAGGAGTGGGAAATTAACTTGACACATACATTTGATATTTTTTAAGTATTTCTCAGTTTTGCACTATAGCCATAACATGGCAAACCAGAATAAAAACACAGATCTGCAGTGTCACTTGCAATTACCACATTACTTTAAATAGCTGTAACTCAGTGAAATGCCAGCCATGACTCATTATCATCTTGATTTTATATGAGAAAGCTTGCATCAACATTGCATATGAAATGGCATGTTTGAAAATTGTACACTTTGATTAATGGTCTGAATCTGGATTTACAATATATTAAAAAAATAACATTTAGCAATATTAATATACTTGACAGAGTAATTCTTGCTCAGGCTCAAAAGAGGCACCAAGAGACAGCAAAGTTGCTTTCCCTGCAGGCTCCTTCTTAATTCCTGCTCTAAACACCAGGGATTGTGCAGCAGGAAATACTTTATTGACTAGGGAAATTGCCATAATAATCTTTGCCATCACTTTCCTTTCCTTGAGTCTTTTCTGCATATGATTTAATATAAAGCATCGGAAAATGACTTCTCTAAAATTTTTGTGATGTATGTCATCAGCCATCACCTTTTCTAAAGAATAGTAACCTCAGAATGTGGTCTGTAGAGTTACCATGTAATTTTTTGTTCAGACTGGGACACTTTCGAAAGTGATAGGAGTCACTATTGATAATTACATAATAAAAATAGTTGTAAAATGAGATTGTTTACATCATACCTGAAAGTCTGGTCATTCTATCATCAACTGCTCAACAAGAGAATCATGTAGTGTGATTGTTTACAAGTCTAAATTCCTGGAGCCCATCTGCTACACCAGAATCTCTGGCTTTGTGGCCTGGGGGGTCTGCATTTTTCAAAAAGCTTTTCCAGGTGATTCTTAAATGTATTAAACAAATGACCATAGCAGGCTTTATATAATGATTAACATGTGCCAGGGACTTTTCTAATTTCTAATATATGTTACATTTTAAAGCCTCACTTTACCATAGAATAACAAATCAGTGTATGAAAAGTTTAAATATAAAAGGAAATATGGCTACTTGGAAACATTTAAATGATTGGTCAAGAGATTTACATTTTACCTCAATTTCTGAAACCTTGCAAGACACAGCCATAATTCAATAATCTAAGATCTTGAAAAGTAACTAAAATTTTGAGAAGAAAGTCGTTAGTGAAGAGTTGATATTTTAGCTGGGCCTTAAAATCAAATATTTTGGTGGGCAAAGAATGAAGCCAGAAGGAATAGCTTGTATATAATCAGGGAATCATAAAATACCTAGCATGTCTGAGAAAAGTGAGTTTCATGAGGCAGGAGCCGGATGGTGGATAAGAGTGTGGAAACTAATTAGGTTGGAATGGTAGCCTGGTGTTAAATATCAGTGGATTAGCAGATACTTTGGGATATGTACTCTCATTTGCCCTCCCATGTCTTTTTAGTAATGTACTTACAATACTATGGCTGCTGGCTTGATTTCAAACTGCCCACTCCTGCATCTCTTGACTCATGGTTTTACCTCCCGCAACTTTCTCTGCTTACAGTTGGGGCAGCCAGAAATGCTGGAGAATTAACATCCCTCAAAGAATAGTTCACAATCAATTATTGAATTATTGGTGGATTATTACCTTAGTTCCCTTGCCCATTGTGCTAAATAACTTTGAGGTACATATTCTCTAAAGGTTTTTAGAGTCCCAGCAGGATTCAGCAATGTAATTAGATTGATAACACACTCTTTGTCACTGCTTTCTCATTTCCTGGAAAGTCCTCACTGAAGTTTGATTTGTGCTTGAATCTTTGATTCAGGCTTGGCTTCTGAAATAGCTCAAACTAAGACAACATTGTGTCTTAGAAAAATAATTTGGATTTTATCTAATTGCTTACTAAAGTAGGCAACTAAAGAAATTTAAACCAGCAGAGTGAGGAACTTTATAATGAAGCAAGAAAAGTAGCAGCAGTGGGAAGGAGAGACTGGTTAGGGGAGAAAATGGTGCTAAGGGGTCCAGCTAGTTAGAAGGCTGTTGCAAGATTCTGTTAGAAGAAGCCTGTATAAAGATAGTGAAATAGGAAAGGGATAAATATCAGGCTGCTTTTGAAGTAGAACTGAAAGGATTAAGTGATTGACGGGATATGGGGGTCAAAGATGGAAGTGTGTTCATAAATTTCATCATTTGTGTGAAATGATGAGCAAATCAAATTAATGAATTTCACAGACTCAGTAGATAGTCCACAGCAATACCACCTATAGTCAGGATGTAGGCTATCCTTTGTGTAAGCCCAACAAGTGCTATTTACGTGATATAGTCACAGCCTGGTATGTCTGAATGGCTCCTCTTGATAGTACAGTGTAAAACTTGTGAAACCTTATGTGGCAGAAAAGTATAGATTAAGCTATGGAATATAAGAGGCAAATAAGAAGGCTTGTTAGAGGGGGATTTGTAGAGTTTGACTGAAAATTTTGTCACATCATTTCAGATATGGTATAGATTACACACTGGGTATTATCCTGAATATTAAATACATAAGTGAACTTAAACAAAATGTTTAGACATATTAATGAAACCTGAGAAGTATGAATACTGATAAAATAATAGGTTGAAAGCAATCTTTTTGAAGACTGTATGAGATGAATGCATCTAAATCAAGCCCGTATTCTTGTCTTTTAAAACCTGCAACTCAGATATTACAAATTATAGAAAGTACAATGTCATGAATATTCAAAACTTATCTTTTTGTATATTCTGATTGCTTTAGTAAGTTAAACCCCAAATACAATCTTGAATCCTTTTTTAAATGTTACTCTTATAAAAACATACACAGATATCAAGCCCTTTATAATATAAACAGTGGGAGTTAGTTATGTTTGGGTTTTACTGGAAGTTTCTACTTAGGATATGTGGAAAGCTGCTAGTATGACCCTACTGATGTAGGGCAGGTAAGCCCCAAAGTGGCGCTTAGACAACAAGGGTTCTTGGCTTTACCCAGGAAATAATTCAAGGGCAAGGTGGAGGTAGAAGAAAACAGTTTTATTGAAGAGGCAGTGTTACAGCTCTGGCAGGATTACAGCTCTGTGACTGCTCCTGCCAAGCAGGCTACACTATAAGCAGGGGGCAGTTTTGCAGATTAAGGGGCAGTTTATGCAGAAATATCTAAGGATGGAGTAGTAACTTTAGGGTCATCAGGTCATTGCCATGGAAAGGGGAGGTAACTCCTGGGTATTGCCATGGCAATGGTGACTTTACATGGTACACTGTGGGCATGTCTTGTGGAAATCTGCTTCTACCCCAGTCCTGTTTTAGCTAGTCCTCAGTTTGGTCTGGTGTCCAAGCCTCACTTCTGGAGTTACGTCCTGTCTCCTACCTCACTACTGTAGAATGTCCCTCTCCCACCCACTTACTTTTTGCAATAACATTTCACATTTAGACATAAATTCCTTTGGGTTAAGTCTGTTTGGCTCCATATAAAAATGAATGCTCTCAAGACTGGGCACCACCATAAAATACTAAAATAAAGTATAGAGAACTCAGACATGTTGAGCTTTTAAAGAGTGGAAAAGGGCAGAAAGAGCACAAATTGGGGATATCCAGGGAACTAAAGGGAAAGTATTTCACAGCTTTGATTAATGCTTGCCCTGCATGCAGTCTTTCAGCTTTTTAGTGTTAACCGACCATTGAAACCTCCAGCCTAGAATGGAACAACGAAACAAAAGTCATTTGGTAGTTTATAAGGCCAACTGAGATGGCTTTTTAATCCAGTTTCCATTGTGTCATTTATGAGAAAATTTGCATTTCTGAAACTTAAAAGTCAGGGCTTTTCCACCAAATATAGAAGGAAGAGATTATAATTGTCTTGTTTTACTAACCATTGCCAGGTGGGGACATTTACAAGAAAGTGAAACCTAGTATGGCAATTTGATTTTTTTTTTTAATATAGTGAGTTGCTTAGGTCGTGGACTTGTTTTTGAAGGTTTTGGCTTATCTACTTGGAGGAGTTTTGGAAATTGAAGCATTCATAGGAACCAAACTTGTCAGGCTTTTGGTGTGTCACAAGATTATCGTTTTCATACTGATGTGACAGGACATCACATAACATACACAACTTGACACTTGAAAAGAAATCAGGGGCATGGCTATTATTGAAGGAAATATTGGCATTCACATATTCCAGAGTTCTGTTTGCTAGTTGCTGGACAACTGGCAACTTTCTACATTTCCTGTTGCTGAAGTTCCTTGCAGTCACAGATTTTGAAGAACTACAAAGCTTTCCTAGATTTTGATGATTATGAGTTGTATATTGAATCTCTTTGCCTGCTCTCAGAATACCATATTCAGGTTTCTCCACAGTTATGGAAGTTTTTGCTCAGTCCACATGACTCAGATGCAAGATACATTGTTAAAAAATAAAGACCAAACTGCAAAGTAAACTATATTCACTAAGAAACAGAGAATTCTTGGAATCCTGAGGTCAGTTATGGAAATCCAAGATCTATCCTTATTTTTTGGGCCAGAGAATAAAACTCTGGACGGTGTTTATCTGTAACTGTTAACATGAAAGTAAGTTCCCTTTTCAGGCAACTTATTAAGTGGAAATAGTGGTCAATAGAGATGTACACTGAAGCCAAGAAGTAAGAATAAACGTATCATTCTCACTCTTTGTTCTACACAATTCTCCAGACCCTTAACTATCCATATTCTTATTGATTTACAAAATTGATCAGTGACAAGCACTGTGCTTGTTTCTCTTGTTTTTGTAGTAAAAATAATAGATCAATCTGGTTTTTGGATCACTTTTGTATACAGTAAAAATCTATAATTAAGCTAAGGATCCAACCTCTCTAACTTCTATGAAATTAAAAAAAAAAAATACCCAATTTGACTTTTGCACTTTTGAATTTCTGATCATGTGACCCACCATTAAGAAACCTTAAGACTGTTACTGAATTAACACATATAATTTCTCATGAACATTATATTTCCCATGATTAAATTTAATGAAAGTGTTTAAAATATGTGTTTATGTGTATCTATCTCCAATGCTATTCATAATTAACCTCAGCTCAGTTTTTACATGAACAAAATGAAGCTTAGAATATTAAATAGCACAGATGTCCCCTCCTGCTGATGGATGATAACTGGACATAATACCTACACCATGTATATTACCTTGATGTGACTCTAATGAGAGGTTGATATATGATGGAGCAATTTGCAAATACAAATATTACAAATTATTATTTGTAGTAATTATTGTTAGTATAAACTAAATATTATAACATTAAATAGTACATTAATTTTTGTGGAAAAGCAGTTTGTTTTCTTATTCTAATGAATGCATCTTTCTTTATTTTCTTGGAAAAATTAGTTTAAAAATACTAGGAAGACTTGGTTATATTTTTATTTGTGTCAGAAGAGAGGTTATACTTGATGTCATTCTCCAGGATCCTATTTGAGATTGAATAAATGAAGTGAATTTCAGCCATAGGCATATATTGCTTCTAGGAAGAGTTAATGCAAATATAACTCAAACAACGATATCGAAAAAACATGTTTCAATATTCTAGGAGGAGAGTCATATTCAGTTTTGAAAGACTGTGCCCACCATTTGGCATCATGTACGCTGATTTTTAATATTTACCACCTAGAAAGTCTTTGATGCATTTTAAATGGTGTGTTTACAGTAATTCACTATTAATGTGGCTGCCAACAAATAAATAGGTTTGAAATTCCTTTTCCTACATTAAAAGTTGTTTTCAATGGAGAATTTTCTTATATGCTCATTCAGTATTCTTTTCACAAGTCGTTACAGAGGGTCTGATATTGATGTATAAAATATTGTATTGTGAGCTCAATGATGAATATTCTGTTTATTATTTTAAATAAAATTATCAAGACAATGTTCAGTTTAAACTTCACTATTAGGATGCTTATAGGTGACTGAAAAACCTATATGTGTGATATTTTTACTCAGACATGTTTTATTTATATACTAAAATTCATTCTTTCTTTTATTCAATAAATATTTATTGAGCACATGTTATGTTGCTATTTTTAAAAGTCTCTTTTTCACTTGTTCTTTAAAAAAGTTCCCATGACCTAATTTAACCTTGCTTGTTTTGGCTTACATATCCATTTAATATTAATTTTAATAATAATATCTGCATAGAGATATATAGTTTCAAAGCATTTACACATCTATTATTTATTTTGATCCTCATTGAGACTTTATGGGAGAGGCAGGACGGTTATTCTCATCCTAGTCTTACAAACAAGAGAATAGGTTAAGCTTCAGTGATGTTGAGAGATTTGCCCTGAGTCACAGAAAGTATGGTAAATATAACACATTTTAGAAAAATAAAGTTTTTTTATTTTCAGTAGAGTATCGCACTAATTATATTTTGACTGAAAGAAATTTATATGAATTTTGGCTCATCACTTAGTTTAGGGAATCTTCTGAAGATGACCCATGACCTGTTCTAGAAAAGAGAGAGGAGTATGTGTTGATTTACTAGTTTTCAGTTTGAGTGTTTTTTTTCTCAGGGAAGCTTTCATTACCTAATGGAGAAGTTCTTAATAAGCTAATATATTAAGGCTTATGATATAATAAATGCAACAGACTTAGGAACAAAATTGAATGATATTGTGTCAGGGACAAAAGAAAATCTTACAGGTTCAAATGAACTATTCACATTTTCTAGTGGTGTAATGGGCAAGGAAAATTAACTACCTTTATCATGAGTGCTCTTGAGGATCGGCATTTTAAAAAATGATTTCTCTTTGGACAAGACTTTCTACTTCTCTTTGTAAATCCATCATAAATATGAATATATACAAAGTACAACTATTTAAATCATTTTCTGATTTCATTTCTTGGCTGTTAAAGAATTATACTTTAAAATGCATTTTGGTGATACTAGGTAGTGGACTGCAAATTGGGTGACTATCATAACACCTTTCAAGTGTCTTCTCATAATGGGTATGGTATTAGAAATAGATGATTAGAATTTCCTAAGTGCATCAATTGATGGAAGTGCCTTCCTCATTCTACTCTGTAAATACTATTTATTCTTTAAGGATTTACCATGTACCAGTATGTCTAAAAGCTAAATGACCTCTTCTTTCTCTAAACTGCCAACTTTAATACTAACAATCATATTTGCTGCCATTTATTAGGTATCTACTATATGCTTACATTAATGTTACATGTTTACCTTAGAGTAACATTTTAAAGAAGGTACTGGTAGCCCTTATTTATAGAGAAAACAGCTCAGGGAATCTTGGTAATTTGCTAAATATCACAAATCAAGAAAAGGATAGCATGGAATGTGAACTAAGTTATGCTAAATCCAAGATCCTTGGTTACTACATTTTAGTGTTCATTTTACATTGGACTCCAATGTAATTTTGCTTTTTAGAGTATAGATTTTGGGCTGATTTTAGGCCACCTGTTCAGTAAACCCTTTTGTTTGAATGCTTGACTCTCTTCCTTTTTGTGTGGTTGAATACGTCACTTGATTTAGCCACAGATTTGGAGGACAACACATGAAGAGAGTGAGAGGTGAGTAGGAAGTGATAGGTGTTGTTAGACTGTCAGTAAAAGAAAAAGGAAAAATGATTTGGCTACAGAAACAGAACCTTTTTGATCTATCTCCTTTTGAATGTCAAAATCACTTACAAGAAGGTTGGCAAGGGATTCTAAGAAATATGGAGATCTAAGGAAAAACTTGAGCCTCTTTCTGTCTTAGAACTTGAGTATGAACACAATGCAATAAGGGATTTTCTTTGTGTTCCTTGGTTATTATCATTGATTTTCTGAGGGGATGTCATAAATCAGAGAAACATTATAGCTTGTGTTAATATTAAAAATAACATTAACAAAACCCTTTTAAAAAAATTTAATTTGCAACAAGTTACTTTGAAGAACCACGATCTATTTTGGAAATAACAGTAGGTAGAGAAAGAAGGGGGACAGAAGTATGGAAGAAAAGAGCCACAAATACAATCTATAGTTATTTTGTTTAGAATCTCTTTGCAGTCATTTCTTTTGGGCTGAGATAATACATTCTTAAAAGAGAATGAAATGCTCTGTGTCCATTTATGCTTGATTATGCAGTTTGAAATACAAAGATTTAAGTCAGCTCAAACCTAAAATATCCTGGGTATTGAGAGTGTGTATGCCTGAGAGAAAAGGGGAAAGAAGAGAAGACAGAAATGGAAGACAATCTAATTAGAATTTTGGGGACAAAAGACAAATGAAAGCTCATTGTATTGTAATGGGAGTACAGTCTTTTATTTGATTAGTTTCCAGAAATTATAATTGATGTGTTTTCAAAAAAAAAAAAAGCCAGTATTTTTGTCTGTCAGTTTTTGTTGTATATTTTCTATTTTGTCCTGAAAATCATCACAGACCCATATTAATTCCCTAGATGTTGTTCAAAAGGTATGTTTCCTTTCCAATTTAGGTATCACTTCTGTTCAAAGACGCCCATGGAGATATTTGATTTAATTGAATCTACTCACCAGAGCAATAACATTTTTTTCTCTTTTTTAAGTTGGGGAGAGATAGCATGGGGAGAAATGCCAGATATAGGTGATGGGGAGTAAGGCAGCAAATCACACTGCCATGTGTGTAAACAATCTTGCATATTCTTCACATGTACCCCAAAACCTAAAATACAATAAAAAAAATAAAGTTTAATTAGCAGAAATTTTACATTGATATTATCCATGTCAACATATTGATATTATCCATCTCAGTAAACTTTTGTATGATGCATGTTCAAATCTGCATATATTTCATTAATAAATTGAGAAAGAGAAGTTTCATTGATTCAGTCATTATTTTAGAGACTTAGATTGACTTATTATCCATTTAAAAAATTAACTTGTGTAAACACTTCTTTTAACCTAATACTTAACAAACTGCTTTTTGTACTTGAACAGTTGGCACCTATCATTTAAAAGTTGTTGGCTAGTGCATTCTTAAGAGGTAAACACCTGGAAAATTCATCTCATAGGCATGTGTGAGAGAGAAAAAAAGTAATACCCAGTTCAAAAGATGACAGATCACAGAATTGCAGAACTGTAAAAGATATTAGGGATTAAATTTCAACATAAAGCTACAATAGACTACAAAAAAAATAGTAAAAGAATTTCAAAGTTTAAAACTTAATCTGAGATATGAATATAACTCATCATATAAGCATGAAAGTTTGAGTTGTATAATCACTTATGTCCAGACTGGAGATCTCTAGATTAAACAGTCTTTCCCTAATTCTTATACTTTTCTCTATACTTCTTAGGCAGATATTCCATGATAGAGATCTTTCTAGTGAAATTTCCTAAACAATAAGTGATGTGTCAATGAAAAAAAAATTGTAAAAAAATAAAATGGCCTTCAAATTTCCATATCTCTCTACTGTACCTGCCACACCACCACCATGAAGATGGCCCTCCTTATATTCATATAAAGTAATTATCAGGAACAAGTTTCATCTAATTACATAAATCCTCACTAAGATGAATTTATCTATAAGCAGGAAGATTTGCCTTTCAAAAGAGGATACTCTTAACCTGAAAAAATGAATTATTTCCTATGTGACCATTTCTATCAGTATGACAAAACTTTGAAAAAAAATACAAATAAAACTCAAACCCAGTTAATTTTCCTTCAGATTATAGTTTTTTATGTTTTTTTATTTTTAAGTTCTGGGGTACATATGCAGCATGTGCAGGTTTGTTACATAGGTAAATGTGCACCATGCTGGTTAGCTGCAACTGTCAACCCATCACCTAGGTATTAAGCACGGCATGCATTAGCTCTTTTTCATAATGCTCTCCCCTCTTTACCCTCCTTCAGTAGGCCCAGTGTGTGTTGTTCTCTTCTCTGTGTCCATGTGTTTTAATTTTTCAGCTCCCACTTATAAGTGAGAACATGTGGTGTTTGGTTGTCTGTTCCTGTGCTAGTATCCTGAGGATAATGACTTCCAGCTTCATCCATGTCCCTTTAAAGGACATGATCTGGTTCCTTTTTATGGCTGCATAGTATTCCATGGTGTATATATATACCACATTTTCTTTATCCAGTCTATCTTGGAGAGCATTTGAGTCAATTCCATTAATTTGCCATTATCAGTAGTGCTGCAATGAACATACAAGTGCATGTATCTTTATAATAGAATGATTTATATTCCTTTGAGTGTATTTCCAGTAATGAGATTACTAGGTCAAATGGTATTTCCAGTTCTAAATATTTGAGGAATCTTCAAACGGTCTTCCACAATGGTTGAACTAATTTACATTCCCCGCAACAGTATAAAAGTATTTTTATTTCTCTGCAACCTCACCAGCATTTGTTGTTTCTTGACCTTTTAATAATCACTATTCTGACTGGTATAAGATGGTATCTCATTGTGGTTTTGATTTGCATTTCTCTAAAGATCAATGATACTGAGCTTTTCTACCTGTTTGTTGGCTGCATACATGTCGTCTTTTGAGAAGTGTCTGTTCTTTTCATTTGCCCATTTTTTAATGCAATTGTTTGTTTTTTTTTCTTGTAAATTTGTTTAAGTTCCTTGTAAACTTTGGATATTAGACCTTTGTTAGATGGATAGATTGCAAAACTTTTCTCCCATTCTGCTGTCTGTTTGCTCTGATGATAGTTTCTTTTGCTGTGCAGAAGCTCTTTAGTTTAATTAGATCCCATTTGTCAATATTTGCTTTTGTTGCAATTGCTTTTGGCGATTTTATAATAAAATATTTGTGTGCATGTCCTGAAAGGTATTGTCTAGATTTTCTTCTAGGGTTTTTATAGTTTTGGATTTTACATTTAAGTCTTTAATCCATCTTGAGTAAATTTTTGTATAAGGTGTGTGGAAGGGGTCCAGTTTTATTTTTTAGATATGGCTAACCAGTTCTCCCAGCACCATTTGTTAAGTAGGGAATCCTTTTCCCATTGCTTGTTTTTGTCAGGTTTGTCAAAGGTCAAATTGTTTTAGATGTGAGGTTTTGTGAGTTCTGTATTCTATTCCATTGGTCTATGTACCTGTTTTTGTACCAGTACCATGCTGTTTTGGCATCATGCTACCCGACCTCAAACTATACAAGATTATAGTTTTTGAAGTGTGCATTTTGAATGCCATTGGAATCATGCATTAAGACAAAGGCATTACACAATAATTATTATACTTGTTCAGTAGGAATTCCAAAGGTCTAATTATTTTTATGATTGTATTTCTAGATCAAAATCATATGTCTAAATCAAAAAGGTAAGAAGAGAAAAGTAAACATCTGTCAGGAATAAAATATTCATTATCTTACTAAAACATTTAAGAAAGTGCTATATAATCATAGTGAGCATGTTTTTATGTTCTAAAACTAGATTAATCTAAAGTATATAGACCTGTATATTCTGTGTAATCCATAAATACTTTATAATTACCTCTTCTTATCTTTTGATGTAGATATGATTTTGGTGATCTGAAAAACTGGTAGCAGTAAAAAATATGAATGATAACAAAAATTTGTTTAGTAATGAGTGATATAGAATGATTCCTGAAAATTACATAAGGAACCAAAATAGAAACTTGAAAGAGGATTTTGTTTCTGTGACACCAATTGCATGTTGAGTGAATCTGAATTATTAACAAATGGAAGACAAAGATCAGTAAAGTAACTACTAGAGATAGTAGGTTGGGAATTGTGAGAAGAGATTAATTGGTAGCACTTAAGAAGAATATGTTTTTTATTCTTAGTTGTGTGAGGCTATAAAAACTCTAAAAACTTTGAGGAGCTTGGGTATACAGCTGTAGGTAACACTTTGATAAAGTATTCTGAGCTTAATTTACATAAATATAAGTAAAGAGAAGAATAAATGTATATAGCTATATATATATAAGTTAACCTAGCTTAAAAATATAATATATGTCAAAAAACCTTAGGAAAACATTAAAAAGCTTTAACAGAGATGTATTTTCACTGTAAAGTGACCTAGGATTCAGTAATTCTGGATATATCCATAGAACAAGTGAGAAGGCTGATAATCCCCAATAATCACTCATTCAATTAATTAATTTTTTGAACCTCTATTATATAAGTTTCAATGTTGTTCTAGCATATTGAGTCTAATCTTTTTAGAGGGAAAAGCGAAGTGTAGGATTGTTGAGTAGTTCAATCTTCTACTGATCTTTGAAGAAATCTTGCTCCTAGTAAAATCAGAAGTCCTTTGCTTTAATAAAATAACGTATCTTGTATCTCAAGCATAGTATACATCATATTTTCTGTAGACATATGTATGCATTAAGCATGCTGTGGAAGATATTATTTATTCATTACATAGCAGAATTTTCTCTATGAGTATCTATGTAAGAATTATTTTACTGTTTCTAGAAATTATACTTTCCTGAGCAAGAATGTTGTTTCTTATATTTTTAAAATTTACCTTTTAAATTATATAAGTAAATTAGTTACATTTTTATTGACTGCAAGTATACTTAACATTAAATTTAGACCCCATCTCTAGCTTATTTTGGACTTCAGAATAAGAGATTTATCCTTGATTCATCTTATTTTTCTATTCTTATTATTATTTTGTTAAGAAAGAGTTTCGCTTTGTTGTCCAGGCTGGAGTGCAGTGGCATAATCTCGGCGCAATGCAACCTCCGCTTCCTGGGTTCAAGCAGTTCTTTTGCCTCAGCCTCCTGTGTAGCTGGGATTACAGGCACCCACCGCCACACCCGGCTGACTTGTATTTTAATAGAGACGGGGTTTCACCATGTTGTCCAGGCTGGTCTCAAACTCCTGAGCTCAGGCAATCTGCCTAATTTGACCTCCCAAAGTGCTAGGATTACAGGCATGAGCCACCGCACCCGGCCTAATTTTCTCTTGTTATTTCCCTTTGACTTGCTTTTTCTGTTTATCATTTTATGTTA
The DNA here is from genome assembly GCA_963573385.1 of Cacajao melanocephalus. Lineage (NCBI taxonomy): Eukaryota > Metazoa > Chordata > Mammalia > Primates > Pitheciidae > Cacajao > Cacajao melanocephalus. Next base: position 27,718 of record CAUYLG010032055.1, read on the forward strand.
TCATGCTAAATTTTTTATGTTTGCATTTTTGTAGATAACCTTAAATTTTTTTAAAGGCAGATTATGAATAAACACATTTGGAAGAATAAGATTTATTTTTCAGAAGGATTTAGAAGTTTCTATTGCTGTTTAAAGATGGCTGTGTAATAGGGTGGCATCATGCATACTATCAAAAGGCTAGACATTTTCTAAGACCTTCCTGAAAGAAATTGCATTACTTTTGTAAAGAAAAGTGCTTTGCTAATTTCTTTGATATTCTGCATTTTCCCTCTAGGTACTTACTCTACCCTTCTCTTTACTGCTCTGTGCTTTGGGAGGATGATCTCTATGGACTGCATCCACCTGGCTTCTTGTACTCTGGCTTCTGTTTGGTGGATGCCAATGAATGTGCCCACCAGAGAGAGGATGACAGTAGTTATGGGCTCCCATAACCACTGTTCCCCCTCATTTTTTATGTAACAATTCCCCAGTTACTGGGTCTTGAACTATTTCTTGTTGCTTTTACTAAACCTTGTGCATGCTTTTGTAAATAAGTATTTTATTAAACTATCCCCAAATTACCCAATTTAAGTGTACTCCCTGTCTCCTTTAAGTACCCTTAAAGTTTTGACCGAGAATGCTGTGAATTAACTGAAAATCAGGGGGAAACGATACATTCATTGAAAGAGACTTTGAAAAGAACTGACAAATACAGACCCAGAAGTCTTGAACTGGGGTCTTTAATTGTGTCTGGTGTGATCTATGAACCATCTAAAATTATCTGCAAGTTACACTGAGTAAATGCATTTCTCTATACCTAGTATATAAGTGTATATAACTTTCAATAGCTTTTCAAAGGGTCTGTAAAACAAAAATTAAGAAACAATGAACTAGACATTAAAGTATAGTTCCTTAAAGATGATAATTTAAGGTCTTCATCTTCTGTGCTGGTTTATTTCCAAATACATCAAGGAAACAATTCTAGAATGTTTTCTCACTCTAGAATCCTTAGATCTGGTAGGTGACTAAATGTTTTGGTATCATTAACATGTCATATCCCCAAGGAATACTGGGAAATGGAGCACTCCAGGATATCCAAAGTAGGAACAGGAGAGCTGCTGAGATCCTTGTATTCTTTATCTCAGGTTAAACCTAAAGGTGAAAGAATTATTGAAGATGTGATATCTCAGATCTGCTGTGGCTTGTTGGATGACTCCGTAGGTCCCTAGTCACTGTATTCCTTTTCCAATATACTTATACTTTTAATAAAACATCTGGTAGGATTTGCTATTGTTCCTGGGGTGGTGGTTAATACTTTACCTAAAACTGTTCCCAGAGCCAGCAACAATGTATTGTAGTTAAGCGATTTTTCTTTAGCCCTAAATTATATTTTCCATTAAAGACTCTGAATTTAAGCTAAATATAATGTTAATCTCCCATATGGTTGTCTTCTTTGATGAATCATCAAGGATAATGCCAATAGCTTCTTTTTCTACATTAAAACATTATCTTCATCAGATTCTGTTAGAAATAAAGATGGAAAATTTCCAATGTGGCATGATTATTTCGAGATGAGTAGTAATAGTTATTGCTAAAATTCTAGAGGCAAACAATCTATTTGGGCAAGTTCTTTTGAGATATATTCACTGTGGAACAGAGTGTAGGTACCATCAAATGGCTTACTTGGAAATTATTATTTAATATATAATAGTCACTTCCAGGTATTATGAGTCTTGGCTGATGTGGAAAACTTCATGAATGTCTCCCTAAAAATGCTCAAGGAAAAGTAGACATGGAATAAATATTTATTTTTATATGCAACAACATTACGTACTGAGAGAGCATGGCCTTTGGATTCACAACTGAGTCTAAATTTATCTTACCTTGTATAGTATCTCTGAATAAGATAATTAACTCCTCAATGCCTCATTTTCTCATTTATAAAATGGGTGTAATATATACCTTTTAGCATGATTTGAGGACTCATAAAAAGACAGATATGAAACACTGCCTCATAGTTGTCACTTAATAAAAGGTAGTTGTCATTTTTATTATTATAAAGCTTCAGATGCATGGAAAACACAAAATGATTATATTCATTACAAATTGTTTTTAAAATGTCACTAAAATCTTTAAAGCAATTAAATACATTGTGTGTTTGAAATGTGATTCACTTTGAGAAATAAAGCACACACAAGTATAACAACAGTCTTTCAATATGATAAAAAACATAACAGGTGTGGATTTTGCTGCATTTGTATTTTCAAAGTAGAATACTATGAAAGTAATAGAATGCAACTTCCTGGAGTGTATGTTATCTTTAAATAATTTCTTAGAAAAATATATTGTTATTATTCTTAAAAACTAAGTGATATAGAGACATCTAACAAAGATAAATAAATGTTATTTATAAACCTTGAAACTACTCATTTTGTCCAAGTGGCTTTGAGCCACACACTACACTATTCCAGTATAACCTAATACCCATCCTTTGGCCACCAGAATGAAAAGGTTGAAAAGAATCTCAAGAATGAAAAGATTGAGAAGAATTTCCTGGAATATAATATAAAAAAACTGCTTTTCCATGAAAAATATGCACTGTTTTTGTAATTAATATGTGGGTAACACCATGGTGTAAAAACCTTATTAACTGAAAATAAAAATTACAGGCCCTATTTTTGTAGAATTTCATCATACATATTAAATACAGACTTGCCCACCCATCTCCCCCACAAATCTTGAAATCAAGTAAAAATCTATTGTACTTAAAAATGAATAAATTCAGTTTGGAGAACAAAAATTAAAACATGTTAATATTTCATACTAGATATTTTTTTAACTTGCATGATATGCCAGTAGGTTATTTTTAATAAATTTAAAATAAAAGCCACTATATATGACTATGTTAAAAAATAATGGAATCTAAGACCGTTTTTAAGGTGAACTTATTTCTCCATAATTAACAGTGATTATCTCTAATTGTTTTCTGTTTCTTTCCTTGTAATTCATCTTTTCTCATAGTTGATTTACCTGGATTTCAGTCTGATTTTCATTGGTTATTATGAATTCGAATCTGCTTCCCACTGCTTATTGAGCTTTCCCTATGCTGAACCTGTTTCTATCTGATTATCTAGGGTTCCCCTGATGTGAACTTGATGAAAACCAAGTAGGGGGCATACAAATTGAAAAAAATAAAGTAAAAAAAATTATTTAGCCATTGTTGAAAAGAAAGAACAGTTTAACAATGCTGGAAGTTTACATTGAGTTTTGTCTAATACATTATTCCTGGCAGCCGATGAATCTGAGAGTTATACTTTTTTTTTTTCTGCTCAGAAGTCCTAGGCTTTAAAAATCTAATTATATATATTTCTCTTTATTTAGGGAATCCTCTATTTTGGTATAAAACATATGATGCAGTCAACTATGTAAAAATGAGTCCTGCTCTCATTAGAGTGTGGAATGCAAATGGAGTATCTCACAACCCTGTGACTTTGCATTCCAAAACTGCTCAAGGTCAAAGGACCTTAATTACTGGCACATGGGAGGTCATTTTAAGGGGAGTGGGATCATTCTTCTTTTGAATATATTAGATAAGGGAATGGAGAGAGCTGAAGAGAGCTTACTATTAGTGATTGTAGTCACTACCCCCAAGTGAGTTGATGGAATAAGTGATATTTAGGGATCCCCACATTACTTGGGAGGCAGAGGTAGGGGGTGGAAAGAGAAACAAATAATTACAAAGCAGTTTGAAAAATGTTGCTAAATAACTTGCCAAATGATTGACAGAGGGACTCTTGAGAAGGAATATGCTAGGAGAGGAATGGAGCTAAGGGCAATTGAGAGAAACAGGTCCCAGGCACAAAATTTTGAGTGGAAGATTTGTCTGACAGTTGGTCCTTCACCTAATTTTCTAAGACTCTTCTTGTTTGCCTTGAAAGCCCTGATGTAGGTTCAAACTATATCCCAAGGGCTATTAAAGGCTCTGAAGACAAAAAAAAGGATTTGTATTTTAGAAAAAAGTTCTCTCTTGACAGTGAATTGGAAAAGGAAGAAAAGTGGTTAAGAAAACAGGTTATAAGGTACAAGCTAGATATCAACACAGGGTGCACAAATAAACAGTATTTTATATATATATATATATATATATATATATATATATATATATATATATTTCTTACTCAACATTCAGCCATGATTTTATTAAATGCCAGCTACATGGTCAAGATTTTATTAAATGCCAGCTACATGTTTAAGAATTAGGGTCAGTAGTTCAGTGTTGACTATATATTTTAAAACACAAAGAATGTTTGAAGGGTAATGGGATTTATTTAGTGAGGAAAGACACTATGTCTCCATGTTCAAAGAAAGCAATGTGAGAGGTGAGTGTTTGAAGCAGCAGAGAATGGTGACAGGAACATAAACTCTAGAGCTAGATGTGATCCTGTGTATCCTTGGGCAAATTGCTTGCCTTTTCTGGGCAGTTTATTTATTAGTAAAATGGCAAAAATAATAGTAACTATCGTGAACTTCTTTTTAATTAAATTAACGACTATATGTTAAACGCTCAGCTCAAACTGTACAATAACCATATTAATTGCTAGGTAAAACTGGTAGTCATTATTTTTGAGTAGGCAAAAAGAAAGTTGCCAAGCATGGTGGCTCACGCCTGTAATCCCAGCACTTTGGGAGGCCGAGGGGGCCAGATCACCTTAGGTCGGAAGTTTGAGACCAGCTTGATCAACATGGAGAAACCCCGTCTTACTAAAAATATAAAATTAGCCAGATGTGGTTGGCATATACCTGTAATCCCAGCTACTCCGGAAGCTGAGGCAGGAGAATCGCTTGAACCCGGGAGGTGGAGGTTGCAGTGAGCCGAGATCGCGCCATTACACTCCAGCCTGGGCAACGAGAGCGAAAATCCGTCAAAAAAAAAAAAATTATTCACATTTATCTGGTGCTGTAAACATGAATAATTATGCATTTTAATTACACAGAAATATTGAAGATCATATGAATCTTATAAAACCTGATATCCTGCTTTTTACAAGCCTTCAAACTGACTGAAAAATGATTGTACTTATATATCAGTTAATACATGTTCCATAATCTTAACGAAAGAAAGTAAATAGTAATAATTGCTTATGTATGTAGAGAATTGAAAAAAATCATATATTTAAAATCCAAAAAGCATCAAGAAATACTCTCAGGTAAGTTTATTTTTAAACTTTATAGGTTCTCATATTTCACTTATAGACTATGTATTATTTAAGAGTCTGTTGAGAGCCTACCAGAGATTAAAAAGAAGATTAAGACACTATCTCTTACTTCTAAGAGTTCACAGTTTGATGAGGATGAAAAATACAGAAATAAATGCTTATAAGCTGTGTGACTTTAGGTAATTTACTTAACTACTGAGATCATTCCTTGATCTGATTAAGTGAAATTATGTACATAAAATATATACACATTTATTTATAAATTTATTATATATAAGGTTTGTGTAATGCATAGCACATAGGTATCCAGTAAATCATAACAATTTTATATGTTAAATATCACTAATGTAACTAATACAGACTATATGATTAAATATTTTGTTAGTAATGCATAACAGAAGCATGTCAGAAGTATTTAAGGAGACTGCACAAGAAAAGTTAACTCTAATAGAAAAAAAGGAGGTTTGGGGTATAATCTAGAATGATAATTGAATGAGTGTTAAATTCATCTGATGAAAAAGAGAGGGAAGGAATATCCAGTAAGGAAATATAATGTGCAAAGATATTTTAAAAGAAAGTGTCAATATAATCTCTGGTTGATCGGAAAGAAGTAAATTACTGATTTTCAATACGTATTCAGAAAATGTCTTTATGTCTTTTTCATAATTCTTACAATAATCATGAGTTAATTTTAATCAGAAAAATAATTTAAAAAATAAAGATAGGATGTCTAGGACTAAATGTTATATTTCTTTGGTAATTACTCTTACCTTTGAATTGTTCTGAACTGTACATGCCATAATATTCATATTCTTTAGATTATTTGTTGTGGGAGAGCCAGGATATAAGGGTAGAGAAAAACGTCTAATTAAAAGTGACAAATACTTTTTAAACCAATGTCCACATTCTCACTTATAAGTGGGAGCTAAAGAATGTGTATACATGAACATAGAGAGTAGAGTAATAAACATTGGAGACTCTGAAGGGTGGAAGGTTGGGAGGTGGGTAAGGGATGGTAAATTATTTAATGGATACAAGGTACACTACTTGCAAGGTGATGGCTTCATTAAAAACCCACACTTCACCACTATGCAGTTTATCCATGTAACAAAATGGAACCCATACCCCTTAAATCTATAAAAATAAAAGAAATTAAAAATAAATGCCAAGATTTGATCAATCAAGAATACTCTAAAGATAACATTTATCTAAATGTTTGTCCTTGACCACTCCATTTATGACAGCATAAAGTATCCATCCTATTTTTTTTTTTTTAGCATCTACCTACAGATCCCCAGGTTAAATCTTGAGTAATACTAATTTAATCATCCAATTTCATTTTAAGTCATTTTCACATAGCCCATTTCTGGGCTATAAACATGAATAATTCTGTATTTTAATTATAGAGAAATATTGAAGATCATATGGATCTTATAAAACCTGAGGTACTGCTTTTTACAAGCCTTCAAACTGACTGGAAAATGATTGTACTTACATATCAGTTAATACATGTTCCATAATCTTAACAAAAGAAAATAAATAGTAGTAATTGCTTATTTATGTGGAGAATTGGGCACATAGTTAGAGTTGGACATTTATGTGAATAATTTTAAAAAAGCAAGTTGTTTTGAACTACATTCTAAGCATGTAAGAGTAGAGTTTGCAATGGAGTTGTACTTAAAACTTGAGCAGCATTAGCGGGTGCCACTATCGTATTTTTAAGATGTGTCCCAGGAAAATTCAAGCTCCTTAAAATCAGTGTAGCAGGAGTGGCTGAGTGCATATTCAGTATTTTCCTGTAAGGAACGATTTTGGTGGTTGTAACCATTTCCTTGGCATTATAGTTTGTTTGTTGGAGATGATAAAAACCTACTTTTACAACAGGAGCTTTTATAAGGGTGAAAATTTCAAAAAATAATGTTTTATATAAAAGCAAGTGTACTTATTCAGTTTCTAAATATCCTTTGCCAATATTAAATACATTTGTATTTTAAAAGATTTCCTTGCCTTCCATTACCATTTATGTTTAATCTCTCATGAAAGCAAAATCACTTTTGTTATTCTAATAAATGTAATATATAGGGGTAGTTGTTAAAAATAATAAATATCCACATTTGTCTTGATTTGATGAAGAAAAAGCTTCAGAATTAGAACTACGATATCTTTTTTCCAATATCTTCCTTAACTAAGAACTAAAATTAGATTTTTTTTTTTTGATTCCAGTGAATTCTCACTAGTGAATTTAGGAGTCTGTTTATAGTAAGAATCATGTCTCAAGACTAACTTACGTAGCTGATGACCCACAGTTAATAACTTCCCTGTTTTTTGGATTTCTATCTGTAAATTGGGGAAAATTAGCCTATTGAAGACGTAGATGAAATAATTCTTCCTTCAAGAAGCCTCCCTGTTTCCTTCAGTTTTAAAATATGTATTTCCTTCTTAAAAATTCTTTTTTTGTTGGCCAACGCTACTTAAAAACGAATTTATCTCTTTGTGGGGACATATGTCAGGACCTTAGTGATTCTTACCATCAGGATTAGGCTTCTTTATTGCTAACACCAGAGCCAGTTGCTTCATCTTGATTCCTAGAGCTTAGGCCTTTGGCCAAGGCATCTTATTGCCATTGATACCACTTGTCCTCAATCTTTTGATGTACACAACTGCTGACTTGGGTTTTCCATGAAGCTCATACTATTTTGAGAGAATTAAACATGATTTTTTTGATTTGTATATTCACTTTTGTTAGGGAATTTGAACTTTTATTGATTTTTCTATTGACTTTGGTTAGGGAATTCAGCTCTTTCTGCATCACATACATACCACATTAATTCTCACATGCATATTAAACTAAGCCCATTTAGTGTTTTCACATAGGATTTAGAAGGAACATTAGATGAGAAAAGAGTACAGATCCATTCATATATGTAATTACTTGTTACATTACAATTTTGAAATGCTGAAATAATTTTAGTTCGGACTAAGTAATAAATAATCTTACCTCAATTCTTTTTTTTGGTGGGGGATGGAGTTTCACTGTTGTTGTTCAGGCTGGAGCGCAATGGTGTGATCTTGGCTCACTGCAACCTTCACCTTCTGAGTTCAAGCGATTCTCCTGCCACAGCCTCCAGAGTAGCTGGGATTACAGGCACATGCCACCACACACAGCTAATTTTTTTGTATTTTTAGTAGAGACAGGATTTCACGATCTTGGTTAGGCTGGTCTCGAACTCCTGACTTCAGGTGATCCACCCGACTCGGCCTCCCAAAGTTCTGGAATTACAGATGTGAGTCACTGCGCCTGGCCACCTCAGTTCTCAAAATATATTTGCCTTGGTATAATAAAACAGTCTTTTAAATTTCCTAGACCTCTAATCCAGCACCTAACACATACTTCTATTGAGATAAAGCAGAAATTCAAAGATGTCATAGAAGAACTTTCACATTATGCTACTCCCTTTCAAAGTTCTAAACATTAGTAACACCAAAAAAAAAAAAAAATGTAACAGCCCTCATTATCCATGGTTTGTCATATTTTTAGGCCTTGATAAACTCTGTAATTCACTTCTCACAGAAACCTTCTAGATACTTAATTTTCAGGAAGCAGTTTACATATCACCTCTGAGAAATTTCTCAACAGAGTTAAACTGTCTCGTCTCTTTCCAAGGCGTTTAATATATATTGCTTAAGAAATTTGATTAACATTATTTGCTTTTTTATCTGTCTCACCTATTGGACATAGAACTCTCTCGCAAAATAATTTACTTACTTTCTATATTTCATAATTTCCCACTATCCCACTGTATATGTCCTCTAGTAGATTCTCATAAAATAGTTGTTATTATAAATTAATAGCATTCATATAATAGAATGAGAGTTTTCCTTTAAAAATAATTTTTTCTTTTGCATTGGGAATTATTTCTTTCATCATGTGAATGAGATTTGTTGGCTCATTTAACAAAAGTTTATTGAATGTCAGCAACATATTATGTTTGACTTTTACTAGGCTAAGAATACTAAACTAGTGCTATTGATGGTGGAGAACTCTTGCTTCTTACCCAAATCTGCTTCATTAGGATGTACAGCACCCCTCAAAAATCTCACCTACTTGTTCTGGGGACACCCTGGAGAATGTCACATAGGCTGAGTATATGAACATTCTTTTGACCTTCTTTTGTTAATGCTTGCTGTTCTTGAAGGCACTTGAGAATGACATCTCACAACTGCTATTTGGGCCAGCATCTACAGTGACAATGCTCAGTTTGGTTCAAGAGAGGTTTTTCTCCAGTGTTTCCAAAGTTATAAATTCTTGAGTCCATGGGCACTAAACCCAAGTAATGTTCTACATAGAATGAAGAAAATGCTGTTTCCCACATTCAATATCATGTTTAGTTACTGTGTTAGCTTCTTAGACCTGCAGTAATGATGTACGACAAACCAGGTGGCTTAAAACAATAGAAATGGATTATCTCAGGGTTCTGAAGGCTAGAAGTCTGAAATCAAGGTATTGGCAGGGCCATGTTTCCTTCAGAGGCTCTAGGGAAGCTCTGGGCATGATGGTGCGTGCCTGTAATCGCAGATATTCAGGAGGCTGAGGTGGGAAGATTGCTTAGAAAAACAAAAGATGTTTTAAGGAAGAAAAGTTGCCTCTTCTAGATTCTCTTAGTTGCCACCAATTCCTTAGTTTGTAGATGAATCACTCCAGTCTATCTACTCTTCAGTGGGCTATATCCCTGTGTCCAAATTTTGCTGTTTTTTTAAGGGGATCAGTAATATTGGATTTAGGACTTATTCTAACGTACTGTAACCTTATCTTAATTTGATTACATTTACAAAGGCCCTATTTCCAAAGTAGATTACATTCATTACATTAATAATTTCCTGTGGGCATGAATTTTGGAGGAATGCTATCCAACTCAATATATTTACCCAGGCCCTAAAACGGTGTCTGAAGATAAATTCTTCCACCTTATCATCAAGCTATCTTTCAAGTCTATATTTCTGGAGCTGGACTAATCATCCTACCTTCTTTGTACCTCCCCAAAGGTACATAATCGGCCAGGCGCAGTGGCTCACACGTGTAATCCCAGCACTTTGGGAGGCTAAGGCAGGTGGGTCACCAGGTCAAGAGATCAAGACCACCCTGGCCAACATAGTGAAACTCTGTCTCTACTAAAATGCAAAAATTAGCTGGGTGTGGTGGCACGTGCCTGTAGTCCCAGCTACTTGGGAGGCTGAGGCAGGAGAATTGCTTGAACCTGGGAGGAAGTGGTTGCAGTGAGCAGAGATCCTGCCACTACACTCCAGCCTGGTGCCTGGCAACAAAGTGAGACCCTGTCTCAAAAAAATAAAAAGTGTATAATCTTCTTCTGAAAAGTTAAAATAATAATTATAATACTGTGTTTTCCTGCAAATATACACACTTGCTGATTATGTTTGGACCAATGGAAACTTAGATTTGATAGTGCTACTGCAGTTCTAGTTTTTGAGTGTTAAAAGGTAAATAATACCTTATCCACATCTTCAAGGGAGTCATGGTCTAGCGGAAGAGGAGGATAGTTATATAGCACTGTGATAAATCCTGTAACAGAAGTCTCAGGATGCTCCGTGAGCCAACAAGGAGGCACTTCACACTGTCTTGAGCAATCCATGGTCAAAAAACAAGGCTGGAGAAGGATATTGAGGCTGGATCTTGAAGAGAATTCCAAAGCAGGTAAAATTTGTCCTGTTAACAAGAAGAATTGATTGAGGATTTTGAAAAGGAAGTTAATGGAAACAATAGGAAGATTATTCTGGCTTAGGAGGGATAGATGAATTTGAATACAGTTATGGCCCAATGAAGGAGAATATTTCTTTAGACAAGAGTTGTTATATATATCTAAAGAATAGTAGGAGTAGGGATGGAAGGGAGGATACAAATTTCAAAGACATTTAGGAGCAACAGGATGTCAAAGAGATGGAGGCGAAAAACTATCTCAGGAAACCAAATTTCAGCCATTGGTTTTTATTTATATGATGAAAGATTGGGAAGAATGATTAGCTCAATTCATTGCTACGTCTTCAAGTGTAATTCTAATCCTAAAAACCCAGCAATCTCATTTAAGTAACACTCCCACTCTGAACTTTCAACTTCCTTATGCTACTTAAAATAGACTGTTTTGAAAATGGTTTGGATTTGGTAGCTATATTAGCTTCCTGAGGCTGCTGAAAAAACATACCACAAACTTGATGTCCTAAAAAAATAGGAATTTATTTTCTCATAGTACTAGTGGTCATAAGGCCAAAATCAAAGTGTAGCTTCTTCTAAAGGCTCAAGAGGAGGATACATTCTTACCCCTTCCAACATCTAGTAGCCAGACGTGTTCCTTGGCTTGTAGCTACGTTAACTCCAGTCTCTTTCTCCATCTTCACATGGTGTTCTCTGAATATTTTCAATTCTCTTCTGCTTTTCTCTCATAAGGACACTTGTTTTTGGATTTAGGGCCTGCCTAAATAATCTGGGATGATTTCATCTTAACATCCTTAACTCGATTACATTTGCAAAGATCCGTTTTCTAAAGAAGGTCACATTCACAGGTTCCAGGTAGAAATATCTTTTCCAGGGGCTGGGGGATACCAATTCAACACACTACAGAAGTTCTAGTAAGAAAGTTGTAATTGTTTTTATTTTGATAAACATATAACTAAAATTTCTGTTTAGAAAAACATTTCTTGTTTTAAGCTTTTCATTTCATAGATACTCTAAATCATTCAAAAGGGACATGGTCAGTATAGGCTTACTCATGTGAGCTTTGTCCACAGCGGCTGAGATAAATGTCATGTCAAGTATATGAATCTTGTTCTCTAAGTCAGAGCGGCTGCCAATTTATGTGGCTGTGACTGAATGAATAGACTTATTTTAGGAAGAAATATAGTTCTCTGAATGCTGTTAGTTTCCTAAATTTCTCTTAGGCAAAGATTCTATTCGTCCATACTCTTGACAATTTTGAAGTAATGTTTACCCCTGTGAACATTCTAATTTTGTAGATGAGACTAAATATACTCCTATGAAATTAATTCAATGTAGCCAGCATAGTCTATGAGTGTCAGTAATTTAAGATGTGGTAATTTAAGGTGTGGTTTTATGAATAGAGTATAGTGTTGTGAACTGTTAAAATGAGTATAGTCACTGTCTTTTCATTCTCTATGTTGCTAAATACAATGACTGAATGTGCAGTGGTTTCTAAATTTCTGTATTTATTCATTCATTTATTCAACAAATATGCATTAAACCTACTATGAGTTCCTCAAGGGTGAGAAACACATTTAATTCATCTTCATGTCCTTGTTGTCCAACATAATGGTAATTTGATAAGGAAGAATTTCTGTCCTTTTCACCTTTATTTCTATCAGAAACAAATCAGAACACATTTGGCCAATGAGTGATTACTTAAATAAATAAATCTTAACTGTGTGGTAGGGGAATCCAAAAACAAATGACATTCTTTTAAACACAAGATGTATCATAATTTGCATTTTGTAATGTATAAAACCCCCTGTAGACTGGTAGAATAAAATAATGCTGATTGAAGATAAATGAATACAATTAAAGTTAGTGCTATCATTTGCATAGTTGCAAAAATACAGCTCAGTAACTAATTGAAAATATCTTTCAAGTGAAAAAATGTTAACTTGAGACATTTTTAGAAATAAAATAGATGAATATGCTTATGTTTGTTATTCACTTATTCATGCATCTGTTCATTCATTCATCAAATGTTTCCTGACTATCCAATATGTGTAAGGCCCTTTGCCAATAGTGCTGGTTATGAGCATATGGTGAAATATTTTATGTTAAAGAATTACACCAATTTTCTTGATTAAGGAAGACCTTTGACTTTTTAAAATCATTTTTTTTTTAACTTGGAAATTTACTATCAGATAACTATGAAATTGATTAGTGGACTATGTTTAGTAATTATTTGTGTCTCATTGATATCCTTCTTAGGTAACTTTAAAATATCATGGATGTAAGTATAAAATCTATTTGTTTAGAATTGTGTAGTGCTTAAGGATTAAATATAAATTGTGAATTTGGAGACTGTTGATTTTGACAAGCATTTACTTTATGTTCAATAAAACATTAGCAGATAGGAAATATTTTTAAATGCAAAGGATTATAGAATGACTAGGAGTAAATATTTTTTAAAAGTTACTGACTATTCTCTTTATTGATTAAAAACAGAATAAAAATATTGATTTTTGAGTATTTGATATGTAGATGTAAATGTTAAGGAGGTGATTTACCATAATAACTGGCAATATATTGTCATTTTATTGTATCACAATAGAGTAAAAATTAAAGAATATATATAGGTTAATAGTCCTTTGATTTTTTGATAATTTTAAGACAATGCTATATAGCACAAATATCTTCCTTATTTAATTTTAAAAGATTTTTTTCTTTTGCAAACAGAAGAAAGCATCTGAATTCTAGCTCATATAATTAAACAGAGTTATTATCAGTACCACCCCACTTTTATAACTTCTCTGTTCATCAAAGGTTTTAAGAATTAAATTATTTAATACAAATACTATATTCAAATAAGGTTTAGAACATTGACAGCAATCAATAAATGTTGTTTACTACTTATTATCATTAGCATTTTTACTATTAGCAGTTGTAGTGGTATAACCATATTTCAGCAAATCTGAAGCCATTCATTTGAAGTTGAATTATTTTAGGAGATAAAGAAAAATTCTGCTAATTGAACTCTAGCACAACTTTCTTATCATTAATTTCATTATGCATCCCCATCTCAGTGAAGTTAAAATGTAAAGCAATGTGCATCTTAAATCAATAAAATGCAATGTTATTTTAATAAATACATTGGCAATGATTTTTTTTTTTACTTTTTTAAACCGGCAAGATATGTAACCCTGGAAAAGTATTATCACAAGAAAGTGATAATGTCTCCTTTGCCAGATAATCCAGAGAAATTGAGTATACTGATCATGATCTGAAACCTGGTACATTGTTGCTCTGAGCCACAAATCATTAGCCAAGGAGTCAGTCAAAGCTCTGTTAATGAGTTTATTTGCCTGAGTTTTGGGTTTTAGAATTAAAAATACAGGCTAAACTTGATGTCCTTTTCAAAATAATGTATGACAATAACAATCTCCCTAATAATTGTTTGTTTTGGGTTATTTTCCCTAGGTATATTGTAATAGGAATCATGTTATTTGGAATGTTTTCAGTGCTGACAGTGGAGATTATAACTATAAAAATAATTATGTGCTTGAACATTATTTCAATGTTAAGAATGTTGAGTTGACCTTAATTTAAGATTAATTTAGAATCTTTATTAAAAGCTCTTTGTAAAAACCTTTACATATATAACTGAATGAGATAAACTTGTTTTATATATTTTTATATACTGAAAGTTTATTTATATATTGAAATATATTTATTTTCAAAATGTTCAAGTTATTTTTCCTCAAATAAAGAATAATTAGATTCTAGGATTTACAATCTTCTAAATACCTCCAAACACTATTATACCACAGCACATTCAGATAATATTCTCTTAATGCATTGGTTAGGGGAACATGTTTGATTATCTATTCCAGAACTTGAGTCTGTTTGTATGCTTGTACAGGTTTAAATAAAGTTGGCATTTTTTTTCTTCTTTTTTTTCTTTTCAGAGGCAGGTCATAGTTTTATAGAAGCACTTCTCTGCAGTCCTATTGTGTAATTTTTAGGGTTTTTGTTGTTGTTGTTAAGTAGAATTGATGTCTGGCTATGTTGCCCTGGCTGGTCTGAAATTCCTGGGTTCAAGCAGTCCTCCTGCCTTGGCCTCCCAAAGTGCTGGGATTATAGGCATGAGCCACTGAGCCCAGCTTAGAGTTTTCTTTAACATATTTAGAAAATAGAAATATAGAAAATAAAAATTGGCTGAATAACTGGCAATAATTTCTTTCATGCTTTATCTATTTTAATACACTTTTACCATTTAAATCTGTAAGGTGTTGCTTTCCTACAAGGGGCTTTTCTGAACTACATATGGTGTTCCTACAATATCTTTTACCTGAAGCTTATGTATTTGCTGCTTTCACTGTTTGGAACACTTTCCCAAAATTCCATATGTGACTAATTTATACTTTGCTTTGTTATCATCTCCTCTGGAAAGCCTTCCTTGTTCTTTCAAGGCACCTTGTGTGTATTCCTGATAAACTTCTACTTTTACAGAACATTATATCATATTCTAATTTCCTTCCCTTGACCATGTGGATTTTTAATCTTATTATTTGTGCTTAGCACTTTGTAGATGTCCCAAAAAGGTATTTGAATATAGTTACAAATGATTTAAGCATCTGGTTCCCCATTGCTGTGCTATGGGAGGTGGTACTATAGAGGTTCCAGGTCTGCCCTCTAGAGGTCTAGGCTGCAAGGTTTCAAATTCTGCTTTATGGCTAACTCCAGCTGGCAGGAGTGACTCTGACTCAGTAGGATTCAAAAGGATTTCATGCCTCATAAATCTTTTTTAAAATATATACATATTGAACTCAGATACGTATGTATGTTGACGTATATTGTGTATATTTATTTATGGAGTTGAAAGCATTTTATTTCTCAGTAGTTGATAATTTGATGCATACTTTTTGGAATTCAGTCACCTAGCCAGTATCGAAATAGCATATGTTAGACAATTAGCCAATATGCAAGTGAAGGATTAAGTAAGGACCCATGAGAAATAGGAGAAAAGACAATGTTCCAGATTCCTACCTTACTGAAACAATTATGTATTTTAGTTAAATCAGTTCTTGAAAGTTATTTGTACATACTGATATATAGTGATATTTTTACATATATAAAATATCGGTATATATATGTGTAAGTTAGGGTTAAAGGGATTAGTTTTAGAGTATAAATCAAATTTTAATACATATATTTGGGGGTGTGGTAGCATTGAAGATACCTTTAATTGATTAACATGTCTCTGTAGCATGAAAGACTGGAGTCTTTCTCCAGCAATTCTCTCATGGCTCCTTTGGTCTAAGGCAGATGTTAAGAATTTACTCAAAAGATGATGGGTTTTTTTTTCTTTATAATTAAATGCCAGGTAATAGAAATCTCAAAGTCCCCAAATTAATCAGTCAAATTTAAAAAATAAAAAAGTTAAGTTGGGAGACTGGCTTAGAAATAATTTCCTAGAAATCAGTTGGCAGACTTATTGCAAACCCAACTGGCAGGGATAGGGAATTAGTCAGAGGTGAGAGGATTGTATGGCTAAATATTTGAAACAACTTCCAGTGTCAATAGGAATCAGGATGCTTAGGATGTCTAGTGTGGTTCAGGCTACAAATATACTCACTTTGGGAGAAGCAAAAGGAGATTTCTTTCTAACATTTTATGGATGTCTTATCTGGTGATGGATATTTTATGTCCAAATAGGGTTCCAAATTTGCAGGATGATGGGGTTAACTTTATAACACAAAATACTACCTGAAAGGTAAAGATTTCAAAATTTGCTGCCAGTTAATGTATAGAAAATACTGTGAATGGTTTTCTCGATTTAATTTTTTGGCTCTACAAATATCTCTTTGCCTTATGGTTTCCATTTCCCATAGTTTATCTACTATCATAACTATATTGCAGTCCATCCATATCTGGATTACTAAGCAGTATTGTGAATAATTTTACCAGTAGTAGTAGTTATACTACTAGTGATAATTAACATTAGTCAAGCACTTATAGAAGACATGCAGTGTAATCGCTGTTTTATGTAGATTATCTCATTTAATCTTCACAAATAACACTAGGATGTAGAGATTTTTATTGCATATACATTAAGGGCACTGAAGCTTAGAGAACATATATAACTTCCCCAAGGTCATTTGGCCAGGGAGTCACAGAGTTAGAATAAAAATCCTAGTCTTTTTTGGTTCTTAGCCCTGCACACTATACCACTTTGCCCTGTCAATCATGGGAACATTCTGGACTGGGTTGTGGAACAGGTCAATTAATACACAAGCCTTTCACATTCAGTCATTTGAGTGCATAAAACTAAATTGCTGATCTTTATAATTTACTACTGTTCTATGTTTGTGGTCAACTTTTATTGATGCTAATTGTCTTTATTTATTTAAAAATTGACACAGATATATTCAAAGCATTCCCCCCTCTTTCTTGTCTTCATCTTCATTTAATTTCTCTGACTAGGATAGCAAACCTAGAAACAAAATGAGGGAAAACATATCAAGTATCATGAATCTGCTGAACATTGTGGTTCATTGATTCTAATGTTTTTATTCATTACAAATTATACCTGGATTAAAAATAAAAAGACAATAAAATACCTAGCAGTCACTGTTCACTGATGAACCAAGAATTTAAGTATCTGTTTGCTGAGGTTTAAGCAATTTGATAGAAATAAGATGTGGATTTAGTCATTACAGGTTTTCACAAAATGAGGGTAATTAAAGATGCTCACTAGAATTGGATTTTAAAGTGGAAAAAAAAATCCAATGTCAATAGTACCTGGAGTTTTTGAAGTCTTCAAGTTGAAGTTTTTGAATCACTTCAACTGAGTTTCACTGAACTTGAACAATTTATGTAACATGTTTTGGAATTCTCCTTTATATTTACTAAATAAGTACAGCTCCTTCCAGGTCAGATGAACCTGGGGTCTGAGTGTACTCTACTGATGCATAGCTGGGAAAATTTAGCTTAGTTCCTTAACCTCTCTGAGTTTCAGTTTCTTCACTGATAAAATGGCATAATGCTACTTACCTTTGGGTCTGATGACTCAATTAAATAAGCAGATAAAATTCATGGAATAAAGTAGGCATTTGGAAAGTATCTGATTCTTTTCCACCACATCCTCACACTTTTCCCTGTAGTGCTTGTTGTCTTCCTGTCTGTGGTAAATTCTGACCTTATACAATTGTACAGTGCTCCTAATACCCGACCTGAACTGCTTTGGGCAGTTCACTTCCCATCCCCAAAATTACCTTCCAGTTCCCTTCATGAGTTTAAAATAAACCAAAAGTTGAGGCCAGAGGAGGAAAAGGGAAAGGAGAGATACTGACCTAAAGGTACAAAGTTTCAGTTAGCCTGGAGAAATGTGTTTTAGTGATCCATTGCACTGTATGGTGATCACAAATAAAAATAATGCATGTGTATTTCACAGTATTTAAAATAACAGATTTTTAATGTTCTAACCACAAAAAAATAAGTTGGTGATGTGATGGATATGTTAATCAGCTTGATCTTGTATTTCTGTAATTTATACATAAGATAAAAGCATAACATTGTACCCTATTTTTTAATACATATAATTATATATAGATGTATACAATTATTATTTGTCAGATAAATAAGCTGGTGGGCGTGGTGGCTCAAACCGTTAATCCTAGCACTTTGGGAGGCTGATGCGGTGTATCCTCTGAGCTCAGAAGTTCAAGACCAGCCTGGCCAACATGACAAAACCCTATCTCTACTAAAAATACAAAACTTAGCTGGGCATGGTGGCACGCACCTGTAATTCCAGCTACTTGGGAAGTTGAGGCAGGAGAATCGCTTGAACTTGGGAGGTGGAGGTTGCAGTGAGCCGAGGTCACACCATTGCACCCCAGCCTGGGTAACAGAGCAAGACTCCCTCTCCAAAATAATAATAATAATAATAATAAATGAAAAAAATATAAGCCATAAAAGTTCTAAACTCCACCTAAGACCATTAGTTGCAATATGAAGCCTTTATTAAAGACTAATCTTAATGATTCTTCAGATATATCTTAAGGATAAATTTGTTTTCTATGTTTGTTGTTGTAATCTTCCCTAGTGACCTATCTTCATTTAACTTCTTTCTGATTTCACTCTGCGTTTTTTTATGGAAATTCCATTCTCTTAGCTAATCAATGTAGAAACATTGACAATATCTTTTTCTTTCTTGCTTTTTTACTGTGTTCTGCTGCCACATCCAGTTACTTATCATCAGCATCTTATCCCTTAATATTTTCCCCTCCTTTTCATTCTTTCTGTCATTGCTCTCTTATTGAGCCTATGTGCTTCATGCTTGGATTCCTGCTATAGCTTTTAACCTGCATGTCTCTTTTCTTGAAAAGATAATTTGTAAACCATAAGTTCATCATTTCTTAAATTATTGATTTAGCCACTTCATTTCCTCAAATCCCTGCACTGAATATCATGACCATAATGATGATAAAGCTCAACTTTCTGTAGGGTGATAAAATCCTCCACGATTTACCTCAGGGTTACATTTCCATCTGGATATGCTGTATTTTGTGGTTGCATTTCATTATTTCTATTTTTTTTTTAATTTTAAACACTTCCTAGACTTGCTTCAGTACTAAACCACTGCCAGTTTGCCAAATTCTGATAATTTCTTTAAAAATACTAAAAAGAAGTTTTTCTAGTAGTCAATGTATATGAAAAATTAGATAAATACACAAACATTTGTATTCCCTCCTAGCCCTTTATTCTCTCCATTTTATTTTTCTTATTTGCTTTCAGAACAGTATTTTTAAAGCAGAAATGTAATTTAAATAGAAGTTAAGATTTACGGTAAATATGAATTTAGCTTCATCTTCATTAAAACAATGTATTATATTGGCTTTTAACATTGTGATTTGTTAATTCCAAAACCTGGTTTTATTTATGAGATACTAGTTTTGAGTTTTGAGTTTTGCCTCGGTGATATCTTACAACCCTTTAAGCAACTTTTAAGTAGTTCAATCAATTTATTTTGGTACTATCTTTTAGAAAAATTTTGTATTTTATTTATTGCCTAAAAATAAGTACTAGTTATTTTTAAAATGCGTCAGAACATGCAGCAAGAGGTAAATATTTTCTTTTGCTGTCTGGTCAATCATATAACCATTCACATTTAGGACTTTAGTTTTAGATTTGTTTAATATTTGCATTAGCAATTATTTTGAGAATCAATTTTCACCTGTTTTTAAAAACATATGTGTATTTTTTTTTCTGGAAGTTGTACTTTATTAAAAAAATTGTTTAAAGATGTGTTTATTTTACTATCGTGTTTGAGTATTACTTTGTCTAGCTTTAAGATTTGCAGTTCAAAATCATTTCCAGGTTTTGCTAATACTGTTCTTCTATCTTTTAGAAGCAGACTCTGGCAGTGAGAAATTCCATAATAATCATAAACATTTTCCTATATTAGTAACCATCACAGTAGTGGCTAAAGACACGGGCTCCAGAGTTAGCCTGCTTCTGTTCTACAACAGAATTCTAGTTCCACAACATTTTTGCTAATGACTTAGGCCAAATTAATCAATTGCTTTATGTGGAGTTTCTTCATCAGTTAAGAATGATGTGATGATGCTATAATCATTACATAAGACAAAGTATTTTACTACTTAGCACAATGCCATATATATAATAAACTAAATATTAGATGATAGTTTTTTAAGCATATTTTTCATTTGTGATTATTCTTTTTAGGCCTCAGAATTTTTTCTTTATATTTAGTGTCCTATAACTTCACTGTGTTGAATCTAATTGTGGGTTTTTTTTTTTTTTTCACAAGTGAGTTGTGGCAATAACAAACTCCCAAAGAAAATAAACAAATAAAACTCATCTTTTTCAGCTCTAGATTTTTTTTTATTTCATTCTTTCTTCATTCTTTTTTCTCTCCTTTTGGGAGATCTGTTAGTATTTACAGCTCTATTTGTTACTGGTGGAGAGTCTTGACTATGAATTGTTCGGGTTCTTGGTGTTTTGAACAAAGAATTGGCCAAAATGCACAAAGAAATGAAAGAATGAATCAGCGGAAGCATGGATTTATTGAAACGAAAGTACACGCCACAGAGTGGGAGCCGGCTGGAGGAAGCGGCTCAAGAGCAATGGTTACAGAATTTTCTGCCAATACCCCTTAGAGGTTTCCCATTGGTTACTTGCTTACGCCCTATGTAAATGAAGACCTGGACCATGACCAAGTCATTGGTCACAGTAGGTGACCAATCAGAGTACTTTCTGTTTTTCATTTGGGGAGGAGTTGGAGATTGTAAAGGGAGTAGCCTCTGATCCTTTTGTTACTTGGGTGTAGAGAGGTGGGGTTTTCCTTTCGATTTAGTTCCAGGAAGTCAGCACGCATTGACATTAGGTTCTCTGCCTCCAACCCTATTCTCCTGTCTCATATTCTCTATATCTCTTTTGTTCATGTTGTTCTGTTTACTTGTTTCTTCATATAGAGTTATAGGAAAAATGCTTTAGCCCATTTTCTCAAATCATTATTTGCTTTTCAGTTGCACTTTTTTTTTTCTTACCATTCAGCTGGTCAATTGTTTGACATTCTTTTTTGTTTTTCTTTTTCTTTTTTTGAGACAGAGTCTCACTCTGTCACCCAGGCTGGCGTGCAGTGATACAATATGTCACTGCAACCTCTGCCTCCTGGGATCAAGTGATTCTCCTGTGGCAGCCTCCTGAGTCTAGGATTACAGGCGCCTACCACCAGCTGATTTTTTTAGAGACAGGGTTTCACCATATTGGCCAGGCTGAGGTCGAACTCTTGACCTCAAGTGATTCGGCAGCCTCAGTCTCCCAAAGTGCTGAGATTATAGGCGTGAGCCACTGTGCCCAGCCAACATTTATTTTTTAAACGTCTAAGACTTCTATATTTGTTCATAACAAATTTTTATTGTTTATGGGAATGCAAAATTCTCTTCACTCTCCTCAGTATTATTTACTGTGTTTAGTTTAAACTTCCTTCCCTTTGTATCATCATCTGTTTCTTTTGATGTTAGTACTGTTGGTTTGTTGCCTGTCTTTTAAGGGTTGCTTTTCCTTCAAAAAGTGGCCCTATCACCTGTTTATTTTATTTTTAGAATTTATTTTTGCTATGCTTTACCTGTGGGTTTCATTTTTATCTCTGGACAAGCTTGTCTATTGTCCTCTGCCCACCACTCTTGGAATAGAGTGATAATGGTAAGGCTATAACTGGCTCCAAGTAGAGTGAATTAATCTCCCTGAAGAAATTTCTTGTTCTAACCTCTGATCCTGTGTTAGTTGATCCATCTTTTAGAAACCCTGAACAACTGCCACTTCTGAAACCCCTCTTCTGCATACATTTTAGGTTCTGGCTTCCTCTGGCTTCCTCAGGCCTCTCACTAGAGCTGATTCCCTCTGGTCTCTGGAAACTTTTAGTATATTTTGCTTTGCCAATATCAGTCTTATCTTGGATTTACTTACTAATTTTTGCATCATTTTTTGGTCATATAACGGGATCTGGAAGGGGGAAAGTGGAGAACATCGTGGTCAGTCTGCCATCTTGATGCAACATAATTGGGATCACAGAGTTTCATTTTAACAGTAACTGTTTAGTAACATTCAAATATATACATTTATTTAACTGATATTTAAATGTTTGCCAAAATTATAAGTGGAAAATTCTCAATACTACCAAGTGTGTATAATTTAATTATCACGCTATTGATAGGAAGCTAAATGTATTGTATTTACTTCTTTTTTGAAACATTTTAAGTACATTTATTTCTGAGACTGGCTGTAGAGAGGCTATTGCCTGATAAGATATTGATAATTTTTGGATGAAGCAATTTGTACATATTATTTTAAATGCCTCATAATGTTTCCTTCATATCAAGAAAGGAGATTCTGTTTCATCTTTTCATAGTTTTCTTTTTGCCATCACTTTGGAATTGATTCCGCTGGACTGAGATCTGTCAGAACAGAATAAAAAAAAGACTTTTTTTTTTTAAAAAAAAAAAAGTACGGTTCTCATTCAAGCTATGCTGTACACAGCACATCTAACTGTGGTAATGAGCTGTTAAGGATTCCACTAATGGCAGTTTAGTAGCTGTAGCTAAGGATTTTCCAACCAATAAATATAGTTTCCTTGGCTATTAGGCAGAAATCCTTGCATAGCCTTTTAGCACAAGTGACATTGATTAATGGCCACAGAAAATAAATATTGTCCTTCTGGAGCAAATATAACACTCTATAAAACCAATAAAATCAAAGGCAAAAAATATAGGAGTCTAATGTACTTGGGAAAGATATAGTAATCTAAGGACACACTGGGCAATAAAAATACATAACTAAACATTAAGGAATTAAAAAGTTTAGGTGTATGACCTACTGGTATGAAGCGAAGCAATAACTTCGGCAACCACTGCTCATATCTAGAATTTTAAATAATAGCCTGAAACTACTGTTGCTTAAGGAAACATGCTAGTAACTCTTTAAGTCTAGTAGGGTAGATATAAAAGTTTAAATTAATATTCAAAACCTGTTAAAAAGAATCCAATATTCAGGGCATATTTAAAACAAAATTTATATGTTGGAAAACCATATTTCATATTAGAAAAACAAATATGCCAGCCTCAAGAGTTTCAAGTGTTTGCAATATTTATTTTCCACTGAGATATAAAATATAAAAATGAGAGATGTCAAAATGTTTTTTTTCTTAAATGTGAATTGGTTTTCAGGGTTGGATATAATTTAATTTTTATTTACATGTAGACCAAATGTAAATTTTCTGCTCTTTATAGTGTCCAGAGTTAATACTGTATAACATTTATCTCCTTGTAGATTCATGTAACTGAATATATTATATATAATATCTAATAAAAAATATATGTGATTCTATCTAAGTATAGATTTTGGTAGACATTTTTTTCTGATCTTCCTAACAACATTGTTAAGATTTTATGAATTATTCTTAACTTGGCATTTAAGTGAATTTAAATTTCAGCTATAGAAGGATTTTTCATGTCCCTGTGCTAAATTTCCTTGTAATATTTACTTTATTTTTCTTATAGGCTGTTAATTCATAATTAGTTTCAATTCTAACTCTGTTATTTGCCACTATGTAGAGGTTAAATGATTACTAAATGAATATAGAACTTTACGTTCTTCTTTTTCTTAAACCCCCATCTGGCCTTCCTACATTGTTTAAACCACCAAACCAAGTTCTTTAACAATCAATAGAAGAAATCTGCTGAAGTAGCATCCAATTAATGTTGCAAACACATTTCTAAATTTTAATAATCTCCAAATGGTATAGGAAAAACTATGTGATTTCTAATTCCTCATTTCTCCAAGTCAATATTATGTGTCTGGCCATTTAAATTGAGGGTAAATGTGTGATTTGAGGATTAGTCTTAGCATTCAAAAGTTGTCAGAGGTAATATTGATGGCTATTAAAATAATGTATATTTGATGCAGTCTTGCTTTCTTATTGATGTGAAAAATGTGAAACTAAGTATTCATGTTAATGCTTTTATTAATTTTACAAAGTGAGGTTATAAAGTCTTCCTTTTCAGATAATGTCACAGAGATTAGAAACTGTGACAATGTATTTCAGAAAGGAATTACTAAATCCCTCAAATGTTTTATTACTTATTGTTATATCGTAACTAGAGACACCATTATAACATATTTAATTTTATATAATCATAATTATCACTGGTCTAAAATTAAAATACTTTTTTTTTAAAAAAAAAGAGATGGGAATGAATCATTGATTTACCTATTCCTGACCTTCAAACTAAACTTGGTAAGGAAATATTCTGCTGTAAAATGAATAGGTAAGATGGTTTTAACCCTAAAATATTAGCAAATTAAAAAAAAGGAAACCAATCTTTAACACACAAAAAAATCTAGGAGTAAGAGAAATGGAAACAAAATGTCTAATTTGTAGCTACAATTAATTTAGTTTACAAATGAACATGATTAATTACAAAGCAGTATACACTGAGAACTTTTGTGCACATGCTGGTTTTACAAGAATTTATTTCCATTCACTTGATTCTTTTATGTTTAGTTAATTAATTTTCAATAATGTGTTAGTGTCATTCTTAGTTCAAGGCATCTGTAGCTAACTGAAATTAAATATAGCTCAGGATTCTGAACTATTCAGAACGTTTTAAGATTTGTTGTGGATACCAATGAAAAACAGAAAAATGAGAGAATCCTGTGTACCAATTTAGTTAAGGGAAATTGCACTACTGCATTTTATATCATACCCCAAGAACATGAATTCTAAAAATGCAAATATGAGAACTGGCAAAAAATTGATTTATGCTAATGATTGTAAAACCAATTAATTATAATTATTTATTTTATCACAAAATCAATTACTAATATATTCTGCCATGTTAATTAAGGCAGTCAATAAGATCAGATAAGCAGGAGACATGGAGTTATGTGGGAAAACTAATTTTACTATTTATTAAAGTCTGCTATAGGTCAGAAAAGTATAAAGTATCAGTTATTAAATATTCCTCAAAATTCTAATTATGCCTTTATTGAGAATTATGTTCTAGTTTGATTAAAATAAAAATATCCTAAGAAATAAAATAATAAAATTATTTTAAAACATGGAATATGATGATACAACGTTTTTGGTAAATGATTAAACATTAACTTGAATGATACTAGCGTTGTTGTTATTTTGTTTCTTATTGAGTAAAGAAAAATTGACATAAAGGTAATCACAGTAGTGACTTCTACTGCTTTCTTAGGTATAGTAAAAATATTATGTAATGCATCCCAGTATAATTGGTAATATATTTATATCTCACTTAATCCCTACAATCATCCCCAGGGTATCATGGTTGTGCAATTTTTTCAAAAAAATTATACAAGTAAATTTCTGATTTGTTTGCAAAGACAGAGCTATGAGGTTTGCCATTAACATTTGTTGAAGAGATCTCACCTTAAAGAAATAGTGTCATTTCATACCGTGAGCAAGAAAATAAAATGATGTCTTACATTTCAAACTAAAAAGGTAATTTACTTACAAAGTATATGCTGATTTCAGGTCAAGGATGATTTCTAATAGAAATCTTATTTGAAATCCTTTAGTACTTTTCAGCTTCACATAATGCATTCTACCTAAACTCAGGCATTTGTGTGTGTGTGTGTGTGTGTGTGTGTGTGTGTGTATAAATAATCTCATGATTGATAGGCTATATGAAATCATATATAACATTTAGATTTTGAGGTGTGGGGAGTGATTAATAGATGACTTATCAATTTTGCTTTATTCTAGGGAATAAACAAGATAATAGAAGTAATGCAGCCAACATGGTTGATTCTGTGGCGCAGTAATTGCATTAAGTTACATATGGTCTTCAGTAAAGGATAGAGAGGGAAGAAAGGCAGAGGGAAAGGGGATCTATTTAAGCTGTGGCAAGCAATTTAAGTGTGTATATGAGAGACTGAGATGGGGAAAATTATTGATGAATTAACATTAAATAAACACATAACTATGACTGAAGTTATCAACACTATATGAATGGCCTGATATCTTTCAGGGATTGTTTGATATCATTATTTATAAACATTTAAGGTATAGAATTTATCATTTATTATAGATACATAGATTTCCTTTAATTTATTGTGTTTAAAACATCAATATTTTACCAAAGTATTTGATTTGACATTAAACTACATTGTTATATTAATTAAACTATGGGTTATAATGTTCCTTATTAAGATTATTTTGCTTATTTTGTAGATTATGTTGATATAAATATATGTACTAATTGTACTAAATATAACTATTGTGCATGAAATATTATTAAGATAACACACACACCAATATGTTCCTTAGTATGCACCTGCACACACACACTTCCCCACCACCAGCACACATATAAATATTATAGATAGTCAAGAAATTATAAGATGTTTAATTGCCTAATGGTATGAATATTTGCTGACATAATTTACTTTTAATTAGCCCTCTCTTTACAATACATTGACCTGAATATTTGAAAAAAGACAGTTTGGGAAAATCTAATCGGATATATTAGTATAGGTTCTTCATATCGAGTCCAATCCACGTCGTGTGTTATTTGAATACATCAAGAGATATACTTTGTTTTCATGCCGAGAAATTAGTATAGGCATGCCTTTTTAAAGCCAACTTATAAAGAAATAATTCTCAGGGAGAAATAGCTCTGTTAAATCTCAAAGAATACATATTCACTCATGCATGCTTATTTGCAAGTTGATTGAATACTGCTCTCCAATATAAAACTAGCTTATTTCGATTTTAAAGTTTGGCAGTTTCATCAGCATTTGCCAAGATAAATACGTTACCTCCCATAAATTTTTTTGTAGATATTTTAAATCTTTAAATATATTTTATTGTTTGGATTTTAATTTTTTTTGAGAAGTCAGAAATTTAGATTTGGGTAATTTAGATTTTTTTCTTCAGTATATAGTATTTATGTTTTTACAAGTGACGTTACCAGAGGGTTTAAAGAATGTTTAAGAGAGGAAACAATAGAAGTTGAAGAAGTTTGTATAATATAGAATGAATCTGTGTTCCTGATGCTGCCTATGAATTTTTGGAATATATGAAAAGGAAGGAATTATAGACTATTATCTTTTTGATAGATATGAGGACAAAGACACTCATTGTAGGGCTAAGGGCCCCACAGAGTCGTGAGGTGCCCCTTATGCTGTGCTGAGGCGCAGGATCTGAGAAATAAAGAGATAGGACATAGAAATACAAGGAAAATGCAGCTGGGCTCAGGGGGGCCACGCCACCTAAAAGCAGAGACAGGTGAGGCCCCAAATGTCCAGAAGTGTCTGTATTTATTGGGTATATGTTAGGGG
This sequence comes from Cacajao melanocephalus, assembly GCA_963573385.1. NCBI lineage: Eukaryota > Metazoa > Chordata > Mammalia > Primates > Pitheciidae > Cacajao > Cacajao melanocephalus. The sequence continues at coordinate 55,522 of CAUYLG010032055.1, forward strand.
CAGGGTAGTGAGTGAAATCGTCTTTAAGGATAGTGATAGGGTCATGAGCAATAAAACAAGGGGTCCATTCCCATTAGGTCACCTAGGCTGGGAGTTGGGTAGTGCGCAGCAAGGGGTCCACCCCCATTAGGTCATTGAGGCAAGGAGGTGGGTTGTGTGCAGTAAGGAGTCCACCCCCATTAGGTCACCAAGGCGTGGAGCTGGGCCGTGTGCAGTGAAGAGGGTGCAGTGTGCAATACCTCTATCTGTGGGCATGCTACTCCTAAGAAGATCTGTGGGACACTAAAGTCACACAGCAGTGACAGAGCTGTCAGGGTCTAACGCCACCTGCTGGCAGCTTCCAATGAGTTCTATAGGAGGATGCTTTTTGAGCTAGCACAGTAACAAGAGCTGATAAAGTTCACAGTCACCAAGATGTGATTATCCAGAGGGGTTTTGTACCCTCGGAAGCTCGAGGGATTGCCGATCTGAGGGCAGCCTTCCAAAAGAACTGGAGCAGGGTCCTACAACTCCTTTATCAGGAGGAGTGGCTCTTGCCCCAAGCCTGCCATACAATGGGTATCTTTACGATACTGAACGCTGCCGCCTGGGCCATGGATTCTTGTCCGGGTATAACTGTTTTTCCCTTAAATCATGCTCTGCAGTGTGTCTGCTCCAGATATTCCTCAGACTACAAGCTGCTTATTCCTTAATTCATGCTCTGTACTGTGTCTACTCTAGGCATTCCTCCAATTATGAACTAAGATATAGTTTTATATATATATGTATATATGTTATATATATAAAGTTATATATATGTATTATATATGTAAAGTTTTATATATATGTATAGATATAATATATATAAAGTTATATATTATATATATAATATATATAAAGTTATATATTATATATATAATATATAAAGTTATAGATATAGTTATATATAAAAAAACTAAGATATATTTATATATATATAGGTATATATATACACACACATATATATATAGGTATATGTATATACACATATAGATATATATATACACATAGGAAATATATATATGTGTGTGTGTATAGATATATATATATACCTATATATATATATACACACATAGGAAATGTGTGTGTGTGTATATATATATATACATTTCCATACATATATGGATATGTGTGTATATATATATGTGTGTGTGTGTATATATATATACCCATATATATATGTATGGAAATAACTGAGTGGTAAGATATTCTTTAGGCACTTATTCTATGAACTAATATATAATTATATAGAGAGGATTATATAAAGGGAAATAACTGAATAGTAACACTATAAACT
>CAUYLG010032057.1:0-12513 GCA_963573385.1 Cacajao melanocephalus
ACTCCCACCAACAGTGTAAAAGTGTTCCTGTTTCTCCACATCCTCTCCAGCATCTATTGTCTCCAGATTTTTTAATGATTGCCATTCTAACTGGCGTGAGATGGTATCTCAATGTAGTTTTGATTTGCATTTCTCTAATGATCAGCGATGATGAGCATTTTTTCATATGTTTGTTGGCCTCATGTATGTCTTCTTTTGTAAAGTCTCTGTTCATATCCTTTGCCCACTTTTGAATGGGCTTATTTGTTTTTTCTTGTAAATCTGTTTTAGTTCTCTGTAAATCCTGGATATCAGCCCTTTGTCAGATGTGTAAACTGCAAAAATTTTTTCCAATTCTATTGGTTGCCGATTCACTCTAATGACTGTTTCTTTTGCCGAGTCTTGCTCTGTCATCAGGCTGGAATGCAGTGGCACAATCTCGCCCCACTGCAACCTTTTTGCCTCTTGAGTTCAAGCAATTCTACTGTCTCACCTTCCCAAGTACCTGGGATTACAGGTACGCACTACCACACACAGCTAATTTTTTATTTTTAGTAGAGATGGGATTTCACCCTGTTTGCCAGGATGATCTCTATCTTTTGACCTCATGATCTGCCAGTCTCGGCCTCCCAAAGTGCTGGGATTACAGATGTGAGCCACCATGCCCGGCCTAAAACTTTTAATATTCTGAATTGTTTCTATAAAATATTGATCTATAATTTAGAAAAACATCAATATTCAGGAGAGAAATGGGTTTATTAATTATATGACATGCATTTCATTAACTAAAAGGGGCAAAGTTAAGCAACTAGCATATCCTGAGATGAATTAATTCACATACCAAATGATCTATGTGTATGTAATGCTTAGAAAAATCTAATTGACTATTTTTAGTTATCTCACCTTGCCTGCTCAATTTATAAACAAAATCACAAATCCACTGAACAAATTGATTCTTCCATTGTGTGTTCAGAAAAAAGAACATCCATTCCAACAGGTCTGTGTGTGTCTGAATTGAAAATGTTTCTAAAAGTTGCAGTGGTAAAGATTCCAACTTCAGTATTTAAATCTCATTAATTTAATTTGACAACATTTTATCAATTTTTTACTGTGTTATTGCATGGTACTATATAGTGAACACTAAATAGAGAGGTGTTATTTGGGGAGCGAACTATAGAATTCTTTTGTGGAACAGAGTTTTTTGGAAGCACATCTTAGCATGGCAGTTTGGTTGTACGCACCTTGGGCCATTCATGATGGGCTTGGCACTTGACAGGCTCATATGGTGATCTATAGAAAAAATACCTGCATCGGGAGAATGATAACAGCCAGAGAAAAATGTTGTATAAAGAGTACCTGGTGTAAAAGGGGTTCGGTAGGAGGCCAGCAAATTTAGAAGAAAATCTGCCAATGATGTTTGACTCAGGAGATTTTTACAAGAATCTCTAGGCAGACACTTCTTTGGCAGAAATATCACAGAAGTGATGCTGTTTATTTGTTTTGTTTTGTTTTGTTTTAGATCCTATCGTGTCACACAACTTCATTTTGTCCTGTTCCATTACTGGTGATAGTCACTTTGATTATTTGACTTTCATTATTGTGCTGCAATGGAGTCTCCCCTTCTATACTCAATGCTGTTGTCCTCAAATTGCATTTAAAAGTTATATATGCCTAAATGGCTTGTACATGTCATTAAAAACAGGGCAAGAGGAGTAAAGGAAGACAGTCTGGGGCACATTGTTTAGTTATCTTAGGGAAGACAAGAAAAAAGACCAGCCACAAGTCATTTTTTAAAAAACCAAAAAAATCTTAAACTTTTAGAAATGTAAATATAATACAAGGAACTTTATTTTTGGAATGATCTAAAGGTAAGTTACCATGTTCTCTCAACACTCTGGAATATTTAGTGCATACTTCCTATAAACACAAATTCTCTCATATTTTTTAATTGATATACATTTATATTAATATCAAAATAAAGATACTAATTCTGATACACTGTCACCACGTAGTTCTTGTCTTGTCTCATCTAAGTCTTGCCAGATTTCCTAATAAGAGCCCTTTATAGCAAAAAGATCCACTTTGGAATCACATTTTGTACTTAATTACCAGGTCCCTTTAGTCTTCTTCAACTTCAGTGGGGACAATTCTTCAATCTTTCCTTGACCACTAAGTTTTTTGAAGAGTAAAAGCTGTTATTTTGTAGATCATCCCTCACTTTGTTTTTCTGTCTGCTTTTTAAAAATGAAAATATTACTATTACACTTCTTTGGCAGAAATATCACGGAAGTGATGCTGTTTATTTGTTTTATTTTTTTTAGATCCTATCGTGTCACACAACTTCATTTTGTCCTGTTCCATTACTGGTGATATTAACTTTGATTATATGACTAATCTTTTCTAGAGTCTGCTAAACTTTTGTACTGTAAAGCCACTCATTTTTTCCTTAAACTTAATTACTTCGTAAGAGGTACTCTGAGGCTGTATAAGCATGCTGTTTCTTACCAAAATTGTGATATATTTATTTATATGAGCATGAAGTCATGGGATTCCTATTTTAATCAATGGGTTACAATCATTATTTATTTTGTTTTATTTATATTTATTTATATTTTATTTTTGACAATGCCACAGCCATTATACTAATTATTTATTTTGATGTCAAGATTCCTTACATTTGTTCAATAGGAGGCTTTTCCCTCTGGCCCCTGGTTCTTTGGACATGTCTAGAACAATATTTGAGAACCTTGTGTTTTGGCAAACTAAGATGTTTTGGGATCATTTAATATTGTCGTCATCCCCGACCCGAGATCAGCCATTATCTGCAAGGAACCCTGGTTCATTTTAGGTGGGTAATGAAAACAGTATCTGGTGCTGGATGTGCTTATCTATATGGGGATATCACTGTACCTAGGCCCGGTTAGTGTACAGATAACTTACATTTACTCATTTATCTATCATTCTATCTACCTTTCTTTCATCTACTTATCTATCTACTGTCTATTTAATCATTCTTTCATCTATGTACCTATTTACCCATCTATTATCTATCTATCTAACTATTGAAACCATGAATTCACACTGTTATCTTCTATTTAAATGCAATACCACCTTTCTAGTGGCGTATTCTAGTTTTTTGCCTTTTGATGTCCAAAACTTTCTTCAACAGTGAAACAATTAGCTCCCATTATCCTTAATTTATTTACTTATTTGTTCAATTTACCTCAATACAATCAATCTCTTATTCTTTCTATCCCAAGTCTCTGTACCCACCCCCAGCATTGTCCCCCTCTCACCCACTCTAGCTCTAATACCTTATTCTAAGCTACTATGGCTCCATCCTCTCCCTTCACCGTGGTCCTGCCTAATAGCTTTAAGACTTAATTGTTCAAAAAAAAAGAGCGGGAAGAGATAAGAGAAGGATGAGAAAGTGGAAGAGAGAAAAAATTTTAAATAATGAAGTGGAAAGTTAACTGGAATAGTAAATTATCATGAGAGAAGATCAGTTAAACAGAAGCGTTTTGGAAATTTCTCTAGAGATATGAGGTAGGTGGAAAGAAAAAACATAGTATTTAACCATCAAAGTAGAGGCAATCCCAGTTAATACGTAAATGGAAATTAGAATTAAAAAGAATTATACAAAGAAGCATTCTCTAGAAGCAATAGAACAGTTAGATATTATTCCCAGGAGATCTCTAGACATAGGTATAAATGAGACAAAGGTTATCTTGGGCAAGTATAAATTATGCATGTGTTCATTTAATCACTTATATGAATATTTGAGTTCTTATGATTTGCCAGACATATCATAAGACATGAAGATTACAAAGATAATTATTGGTTTTCTGACTTTTTCCTCTCTAATTATTTTCCCTTCAGTCCATTCTCATCCCAATAATTTATTGTTGGTCTATCTTTCTTGTTAAAAAGGAAACAAGATTTAATAAATTATATCCTAGTGAATATAATTACGGTGATTTATCTATCCCAGTTATATTTGAATTTTATACTATAATGGCAGAAGCAAGATGCAGAGAAATTGTGAAATTTCAGCTACTGTTACATTATAGGTATGTGGTAGTTATTGAAAATATTTGATAATCAGTACAGCAAAGGACCAATAAAAAGAGATGGTAGTTATTAACAACTGGTACATTCCATATAGATATGCTAACTAAATATTAAATCTGTCTTTGGAGTAGTTGAGAAAGAATAGCAAAATTTCAGAATACAGAATAAATTGGAGACCAAAGCATAGTTAATTACAGAGCACAATGTTTGGGCCTGGAAAAAGTCAAATAATTGAAAATATGAGTCCTGCATTACAGGCAGATGAATGAATGAAATATTTGGGAAACTGTGTGAATATATGGTTAAGTATGGGGCATTAGGCTGACTTTCCCTGGAGAGGAGATATGTAAACTGATCAGAAGGACTTTGGTGAAAACTTTTCAAATGAGGTGAGGGACAGTAAGAAGGAAAAACATCTGGCTTGATGTAAAAGCATTGAGAGCCAAAGAGTCCTACGCTACTACTAATAAAATATGTAAAAGAATATCATTTTGTGGTTTGGGAAATGTATAAATATTTCAGAATCATCCAACTCTACACTTTAATTATACACTTCTGATGACATAAGGTAGGATTCTTTAATATTCTTTTTATAATTGAACAAACGAAGGATCAAAAGTGTTTAGTCACTTTGTTGGAGTTTACATGATTTGAAGAATGGTCTTATGATTTCAGTCAAGCTTAGGGCTCTCTTTTCAACCTATGATTGCCAATATCAAAGAAAAATTGCACCAGATAGAGTTAAATAGGCAAGAAAGATTTTATTCAAGACTATTGTAATAGAGGTCAACACTACTATAATAGGGGAGAGAGATTGAACTCACCTACACTCTACACTAAGACACAAGGCAAGAGAGTAAAGCGCTGGGGTGACTTCCTGGAAGAGTAATGGAGGACATTAGAGACAGGTTGGTCAATATTACTAGGCCACCTGGGTTTGTTAATTGGCCCTTATAGAATTTAAGCTGCTACCTTCCCACAGATACTGGTAGATAGAGGCACTGGCTTCCTCGATGATTACATTTCAAAGATATGGCCTCTAGGTTTTTAGGAAAGACCATTCCTCAGTTGAAAACTAGCAAGTGACAGGGAGAAGATCTACATCTCAAAGTGACAGAAATGCTCAAAACAAAAAGGTAGGGGGGAGGTCAGAGGCCTATGGTCGGGAAGAAACTGTTTAATGTTTAGTGAAGCAGTGGCAGAATATTATGGGCCTCTTAGTCATTATGATCACATTTCGTGATGTTAAATAACAATAGGGGGTTATGAAACATCACAAATGTGAGTGATCATGGAGTCATGGAGTCTCTTCCTTTTCTTTCTAGATCCTGCTTAATTCATTCCCTCCAGGCAGCCTTCCTAGTATCACATTGTAAAATGCTCTAGAAATAGGCTCACTACTTTCAAAATGCTTATCACATTTGCAATTAGTTGTTTAATGACTATCATCTTGTTTGGTTCCCAGCTCTCAAAGTATGGACCTGGGAAGATCTTGCACACTGCTGTATTCCTATTACTTAGAACACAGCTTGGCCCCTATCAGCTGAGCCATAAATGTTTCTTTAGTCAACAGAGGACCAATTGAGTCAGGGAGGGATAAATATGCGAACAAGCAGAGAGAAAATTCTTTTTTTTTCTGTTTCTTACAATTGTCTTTTTAAATTATTATTATTTTAATTTATTTATTATACTTTAAATTCTAGGGTACATGTGCAGAACATGCAAGTTTGTTACATAGGTATACATGTGCCACAGTGGCTTGCTGCATCCATCACCCCGTCATCTACATTAGGTATTTCTCCTAATGCTATTCCTCCCCAGTCCCCCTACCCCCTACTATCCCTCCCCTAGCTCCCCACCCCCTGACAGGCCCAGGTATGTGATGTTCCCCTCCCTGTGTCCATGTGTTCTCATTGTTCAACACCCACTTATAAGTGAGAACATGTGGTGTTTGGTTTTCTGTTCTTGCGTCAGTTTGCTGAGAATGATCATTTCCAGCTTCATCCATGGTCCTGCAAAGGACATGGACTCATCCTGTTTTATGGCTGCATAGTATTCCATAGTGTATATGTGCCACATTTTCTTTATCCAGTCTATCATTGATGGGCATTTGGGCTGGTTCCAAGTCTTTGCTATTGTGAACAATGCCACAGTAAAGATATGTGTGCATGTGTCTTTATAATAGAGTGATTTATAATCCTTTGGATATATACCCAGTAATGGGATTGCTGGGTCAAATGATATTTCTGTTTCTAGATCCTTAAGGAATGTCCACACTGTCTTCCACAATGGTTGAACTAATTTACACTCCCACCAAATGTGTAAAACTGTTCCTATTTCTCGACATCCTCTCCAGCATCTGTTGTCTCCAGATTTTTTAATGAACGCCATTCTAACTGGCATGAGATGGTATCTCAATGTGGTTTTGATTTGCATTTTTCTAATGACCAGTGATCATGAGAAAATTCTTAAGGATCAAGTTGTCTTTTAAGTCCATTAAGGATTTCTTTTAGCCCAAACTTATTTCTTTCTATAATCCCTTGCTATTGGTGTATGACCTATTGTCACTAGCTGATTGAGGGTTCTGCAGAGGTCGGAACACTTTTCCATCAGATTATAAGTTTGCCAAGGAAAGGATCTTTTCTCCCTTTATCAGACTCTGGGTAGGCAGCCTCTAAATATGGAAAAGGCTTATTAACTTATACCCCTGAATCAATTTTTTTTTTAAGAATGATGAGTGAATGATATAGCTATTGGCATGATGTATATGATTACCCATGCACCCATTTTGGAAACCTTAGTTCTTCATGAAAATTGTTTTCAGTGAGAAGGTAATAAACATTAGGATGTTTGTGTTGAGATCATTCTATTTTATTATATATATTTTTTTTGAAACAGAGTCTCGCTCTGTCACCCAGGTTGGGGGTGCAATGGCCCCATCTAGGTTTACTGACGCCTTTGCCTCCTGAGTTCAAGCAATTCTCTCTACCTCAGCCTCCCAAGTAGCTGAGATTACAGCCATGCACCACCACGCCCGGTGCATTTTTGTATTTTTAGAAGATGGGATTTTGCCATGTTGGTCAGGCTGTTCTCTGACTCCTGACCTCAGGTGATCCACCTGCCTTGGCCTCCCAAAGTGTTAGGATGACAGGTGTGAGCCACTGCGTCCAGCTGAGATCATTCCATAAATAATCCTTTTGAAGAGTCAAACTCTTACAGAGCAGAAATCAAGATATCTCTGCTGTGTGTCTTATTGGATACAAGTTAATGCAGTGACATGATTATTAGTGATAGACAAAGCCGAATAAAAATTCAGGATTCTTAACCACAACAACAATTGATTTACCCTACAGAATGTTCAAAGTAGTTTGCTGTTGTTGAAAGGATGCATAGAGTAATAAGATTGGATCTCATTTAAAAGTCTGATTTTTAAAATGTTCCATTGAATCTGTAGTGCATTTAAGAACTTATTCAGATATTTTTTTCTGTGAGCCTGGCACTAGAGTGGTGCCTTGGTTGAAGCAGTTCACAGCTGGGAGTACTTCACTTTTTTATTCTCCTTCTGTTCCCCACCCACAACACTCAACAGTTCATAGAGTCAGCAGAACAAATCAACACCTCTTCATAGCCACAGAACTTTCTCAGGATGTAGACATAATAGAAAGTTTAACAAAATAAACACAGCTAATTAAGTAAAAACGATGACAAAAACCACCATACAAAAACTGACATCTAGCATTTTAATAGTTGTCAGATATCAGCCAAGGAAAAAGAGTTTTGTATTCCAGTTTTAAAAATAGCTATAGTAAAGGTATCTCTTATTAGTTCTGAAAAAATATTTTTCACAAATTCACTTAATATCTTCTTCTCTTTAGCATTAAATTAACCCAGTATTGCTCTTTATCAAGAATGATCAAGTAACCGTAGCTAAGAAACATAAGGGGAGCTTCTATGTACTTTATTTTCAATCCAGGATATTTAAATCAAGTTGAATACCCCCAGATTCAAATGGAGATGACTGACAGTAATATATCTTAAATTAGTATTGTATTTCCTTAAGTATTATGAGGGTTCTCAGTAAACAGTAGAAGATTTTGGATTACATACCCAACTGATTTTAGTGTTAGGATTAAGGATACTTATCATTTCATATAGCAATCAGTCTGGTAGCAAATGTTTCCAGGATTCCTGGATTTAGTAGTGTCATTGTTGAGGCTACTAGTCAGCTTCCTTCTAAGCTCATTGGTTTTCTGTCCATGATCTCAAGATAGTGGTTACAACATCCACCATCACTGGCTCTGTGCAAGGGCCAAAGGCAAGAATAGTTGTGTCATCTTTTCCAATTATATTTACTAGGGGCAACAACATGCTTATTCTATAGTAGACTCCAGGATGTTTTTTCTCCTTTCATTTATCAAGTTTGCAGCACATACCCATGGATAACACATTTGCTCTAGAGAAGGAGAAGGACCATGATTGGCTTAGATTAGCCATCATCATTCACTTGTTGGGACACTGAAAGGACCACCTTCCTTAATCATATAGAAATAAATTGGGATTCTATTACAAAAAAAGAGGGATAATGTATAAAAGCTGTCAGGCAAGAAAAACAGGTGTTGAAAGTATCAAATGTAATGATACATGTGGAGATATATGGGAAAATGTAAATCCACTTACAAATTCGTAGTCATATTATCAGTACTTGAACCAACTAACATTTAGTCAGAATCAGTAGTTTTACTAGAAATTTGTATACAAAGAACTAAGTTACATAGAACTAAAGTGTCCCGATCTCACATGAAAGGAAAAAACAAGTGATTTTACTGAGAATCTTTTTGTTTAGCACCATTGATTCAGATAATAGTGATAGAAAAAGAAATAGAGAAGACAGGGCATGGATTCTAGCAATGTACAGTAAATTAAATGTATATATTTCTCTGTTCCCTTCTAAAGCACCCCCCCCCCAAAAAAAAACATGTATAAACAGACAAGTAAAAAAGAGAAGCATTTAGTTGATTAGTAATGTTCACAACATTTGGTACAATGAAAAGCAGATTTTGAAAAGGTGCAGGAATTCTTCACATGTACCCCAAAACCTAAAATGCTATAAAAAATAATGAAACAATAAAAATAAATAAAAAAGAAGGTGCAGGAAAGGTTGAAAGTAAAATGCCTAATGGTTATGTATGTAAAACCACAAAGATAGAAGTGGATTTACAGTGCAAGAGCTTGAAACGTCTGAAGAATTAGAAATACCATGCAGTGCTGAAGTCACTGGGGAGAACTAGGTCTAAAAGGTGGAAAATTAGATGAAAGTTAACATAAAAAATAATTAGGGGCCTGAATCATTTCCCATTGAAGCCAAATAATTGCTCTTCCCTCATCCTGACAAAAGAATGGATGATTATTCTCTGGTTAACCATAGAGGCTCTGGGAGCAGTAGGCAAAGATTGACAAATAAAACAACATATTGTTGGAAACAATAAAATCAATTGAAAATTTAAATAATGAATAATGATATCCCCTGTTCTCCTTATCCTGCCAGCCACAAAAATGTTACTTTCCATGTTAATTCCTTCCACAACCACCTCACCTTAGACAGGAGATGGGAGATTGGTCTTTGGGGAAACAGGCCAGTGTAAGAAATAATAACAACAGATGCTGACAATATGAGTTCGGTACCCACTCTATGGTGTAGTCAGCGTGTTGACCAAGTTCACTCCAAAACATATAAAACTCCAAAGCAGTGTTTTTGTGTTTTACCCTAAGGTTCATTGTTAGTTACGAGCTGGAGCCAATGATCATCACACATCACACATTTAAAGATCAATTTTTACATGAAAGAGATCAAAGCAAACAAACATACAACCAAACAACAAAAAAAATGAACTCAGAAGAGACAGAGTTATTGTAATATAATAATTTAAGTAAAAAAATATAATAGTGGAAAGATTAAAGAGAATGTTGAGAATGTATAATAGAAAGTTGAAAAATAAATGCTCACTGGACAAGAAATGGGGAAAACAAAGGCTGCTTCAAAAGGTCCAATATCCAAATAAGTAAAATTCCCCAAAATAGAAGAATGTCCAAAATTGAAGAACGAGGGGAGAAGAATGTTCAAAATATAGTACAAGAAAATTTCACTGGCCTGAAAACCAGCAGTTCCCAGATTGAATGATTGAACGTTTCTACCAAATGCCTAGCATATTGAGTGCAAAGTGGGTCACACAAATTTACATCATAATAAATGCAAAACACCAGGGATAAAGAGAATATCCTAAAAGTGTACTAAGAGAACATCACCATCACTACTACCACAATAAGAACAAATAACATGTAAAGGATCTCAAAACAAATTAGTATTAGCTTTTTCAATTATGTAGTATTGGAAGTTAGAATGAAACAATGCATTTAAAAATCTAATGGGGCCAAGTAGGGTGGCTCATGCCTGTAATCCAGGGCATTAAGAGGCTGAGGCAAGCAGATTACTTGAGGCCAGGACTTTGAGACCAGCCTGGCCAACATGGTGAAACCCCATCTCTACCAAAAATGCAAAAATTAGTTGAGAGTGATGGAGTGTGCCTGTAGTCCCAGATACTCTGGAGGCTGAGGCACGAGAATCACTTGAACCCAGGAGGTAGAGGATGTAATGAGCCAAGACCATACCACTGCACTCCAGCCTAGATGACAGAGGAAGACTCCATCTCAAAAAAAAAATCTAATGAAATATAATATTTAACCTATACATTCTATAAGCAAATTTTCCACCAATTATGATGGATAAAATGAAGATTCAGCCAGCTATAATAAAATAGCCAGCTTAACTATAGCTAGCTTAAATAAATGTACTCTAATAGATATTCTACCTGAAAGTTTTGGGTGGGTTTTTTTCATTAAAATCAATGAAGAAGAGATACGCTCCAGAAAACAGGGGTTCCAAAAAGTAGAATGATTCCACAATGATTGTGAACTAATATACAGAATTACAGACAAGTATTAGGCTAAAGAAAACAGATTAGATTAGAACAATATGATACAGAGATTCAATAGAGTTATCTCACTTAAAAAATGTATCCTATAAGACACCTGATTTATTTGATTATATTGATATTTAGAGTTATTTTAAAGTTCTATTGAATAACTTAGGGAAAGAAATAATAATAGGTAACAAGTAAAGTAAAAAAAAACAAAATTTTAAGGGTAACGTATTTAAAAATCCATATGATACTTTTGCAAGGAACATGGAAGAAATAATTAAATATAAAAGGAAAAATACCTAAAATGATTTCATTTTAGGTTTATCTTTAGTGGATTAAGTGTAAGTGCAGTTAGCTGTCACTCTCTCCTACTCTACTTATACTTTATGACTTTGCTCAATTTTCTAAAGCATATTTTAGTAACTTGGCCTTCATATGAACTTAGATGTTTACATTTCGGAAGGTAATAATAGGCTATAAAGTAAAACAATATTATCTAAAGTGAGAAAACTGTCACTTATTCCAGAGAAAAAATAAGAGTCAAATTTAACTTTATTTGATAATTTTAACTTATATAATGCCTTTTCTATTACTTTAAATGGGTGTTTTCTTAGTTCCAAGGCCATAAATTTAGTTTTCTTATTAATGCAAAATAGAATATATATAGCCCAGTGCTAAAGCTGATGTGCTTTTTTTTAAAAAAAATCACATTTCTGATATTGTACATTTCTTACTGTAAGATCTTATATATTGTTCAATACATAGTAGTCATTAAATAACAATGTCTAAAAGTAAAAAATAATGAAATGAGGTATTAGCAAGTTATTTGGAAATATATAAGTAAATACATACATAAAATAATATAATCTTAGAATACAGAGATAGTATCTTTAGGTATTTTACCATTTGTATTTGTATATATATTTTACAAAAATGAGAGCATGCTACATAGTTAATTTTGATTCTTGATAAAACATGTGAAAATGCACAGAAATTAGCTGCTTGCATCTCCCACATATGCATTCAACAAATATTTTTTGAATACTGATATGGTTTGGCTATGTCCCCACCCAAATCTCATATTGAATTGTAGCACCCATAAATCCAACATGTCATGAGAAGGACCAAGTGGGAGGTAACTGAATCAGGGGGTGGGTCTTCCTCATGCTATTCTCATGATAGTGAATTAGTCTCATGAGATATTATGATTTTATTTTATTTTATTTATTTATTTATTTATTTATTTTAATTTTTGAAAGAAAGAAAAAGGAAAGAAAGTGAGAGTGAAAGAAAGAAAAAAAAAGAATGTACGAGAGAAAGAAAAAGGAAGAGAAAGAGGGAGAGAGAACGGGATTCTTGTTCTATTGCCCACGCTAGAATGCAGTCTAAAAATGGGTATTAAAAACCTCTTTTATGCCAATAATTGTGCTTAACAATGGAGACAGGAAGGAATAAGAGATGAAAATAACAAACAAGCAGCCAACCA
>CAUYLG010032058.1:0-40659 GCA_963573385.1 Cacajao melanocephalus
ACTGCACTCCAGCCTGGGTGACAGAGGGAGACTTGGAAGAGAAAAAGAGAGAAAGGAAAGAGAGGAAAGAGAGGAAAGAGAGGAAAGAGAGGAAAGAGAGAAAGGAAAGAAAGGAAAGAAAGGAAAGAAAGGAAAGAAAGGAAAGAAAGGAAGGAAGGAAGGAAGGAAGGAAGGAAGGAAGGAAGGAGAGAGAGAAAGAGGGAGGGAGGGAGGGAGGAAAAGAGGGAGAGTGAGAGGGAAGGAAGAAAGAAAGGGAGGGAGGGAAAGAGAGATGGAGGGAGGGAGGGAGAAAGGGAGAAAGAGAGAGAAAAATAAAATTTAGTTTTCATTTCTATTACTATTGAACTAGGTTTAATTCAGAGTTAGTAGATATAATTTTATTAGATGGCTGCACGGGTGGGTGGGTGGATGGATGAATGTGTGGATGGACCAAAAGACTTAGATATACAGATGTCAGATTTGAGCCAAACCCTTGATCCTGGCCATGAATACACATGTGTACCCATGGCCAGGATTCAGTGGGCTTCTCAATTTATCCTTAACTTGCTTATTTGCAATTTTATCCATCAAATGATGCCACACAAGGAATTTAAATACCCAGACTAAGTGGAGAGATTATACTTTGCTAAACTGCCACTATCCGAAGCTCAAGAATGTTGTGCTGTTGGCACTTATAAGCCCAGCTCTAGACACCAGTATCTCAGTGACCTTGAGATGTCAGCAGTCTATCTCAGAGATTCAGACTTGTCTCCTGATTGTCTCTCTTTTTCTCACTTCCTGGATGATTTACAATTAGTTTATCTCTGTCTGTTCCAGCACAACACTAAGAAGTAGGGTTTAGCTGATCTGGTCACACATGAAGTCCATGAGAGCACTAAAAGCCATTGATATCCGCTGGGTTCTGAATCAAGCTTTTGTTCCTTTTCTCATCTATCTGGGTGTTAGTCAAGCCTGGGGCCACCCTTAACTAATATGGGACCAAATTAAATGCTAAATGAATAAGTTAATAAGCAAGGCTTAGACCTCAGTCAGACCTTCCAAGAAGGAAAGAGAGATCATCCTTAAGTTGAAGTCGAACAAATTTTAAGTTTGTTGTAAAATATTGACTCCAGTATTTCAAGAAGTAAGCAATTGGTTCCTGGCACATAAACACAGTTGTTTCTTTCTATGAGGTTGGTAAACCCATTTACCCATGTTGTTATTATAACAGATCCAAGGACATTAGTTGATATGTTTCACTAGAATTAGTTGATAGTTCTGATAAGGATGTCAGAGACGAATACAACACATTCTCCTTCAAATGCACTTTGGAAATGCCTTATCTGTCTCACATATGATATAAATTCTAATTGGTATCTTTCACCAAGTATTCCTTTATACCATGCTGTTTGTGGCAGAAATTCTCTATAAACTATAACTGTTGTCCAAATGTAAGACTTTTCATGATACATTTCTCTTGGCTTTGAATGGTAGGGAAAGTTGGTGTCTTCTGCGTCACTGGACTACGTATTTTCATCTGACAATAATAACTAGACAAACCACTGGATTTCCCTTTTTCTGTCTTGTCTTCTAAGAATTTCAAGTTTGAGCATTAAGCTCCATTTCATTACCCCTCACTTCAGATTCCTAGTATATATTTCTCCTGCTGACACTGCATGATTTCTGATCTTTATTTAGCTTTATTCAGCTTTTCCATTGCTATGGGCTTTACAACGAGGTTCGGCGAAGTTTGAGGGATGCCTCCGTGAGAAACAGGAGGAATATGTATTGTTAGCAAAGAGATGTGTGGCTTATTTCTTTAAGAGATTTTAAAGTCACGTAGACTTGAACTAAAATATCAGTCTCAGTATTGGTTAAAAGTATGAACCTGATTGAGCAAACTGCTTAACTTCTCTGAACTTCAGTTTCTAAGAATGATAATAAAATTTTGTGATTATTAAATAAGATAATGCATACAGAATGCTTAGAACCCTATCCAACACTTTGCATGTGCTTAATACATGATGTTTCTATGTGAACAAATAAAAGCCATTGAGAGACAACTTTCATCTATACAAATGATTAAATAAGGAGTGTTTCTTGAATATAATAGTGTGGCAAAAGGTTCAGACTTAGGAATCACATTATGTGGGTTCAAAAGCCCGCTCCACTATTTGCTGTCTGTAACCTTAGGCAAGTTTCATTATGCCTTCATTTCCTCATATTAAATGACAATAAAAACAAAATCTACCTCATAGGGTTATTTGAAGGAGGTAACACAGTATACGTGCTTTAAAAAGTTTCCAGTACACATAAGCACATAATAAATGCTATTACTGCTGTAACTGTTATTATTAGTTAACTCTACATTCAAACCAAATTTTTAGAGATTTCCACTCCATTTTGGCCTCAAGAAAAACTGAAAATAATAATGAAAACTGAATTGGCCTGGGAATACAAAGATATTTTTCCTGGGTTTATTTTCACTTCTACATTGGGAGTTTTACTGATAATAACTTAAGAGATAAACATTCATATGGAAGCAAACATACAACATAAACCCAGAAAGGTATACACTGTAACTTTGTTATAACAGAAAGGAATTGATGGGGATAATGTCTTTCTCCTGTACTTCTCTGAGTCAAGAACCAAGTAAACTGAAATATCCCGACACCATCATTATTGATTCCTTGTTTTTATTTCATTTTACTCTTTGCAATGTGTTTTCATATTTCGCCAAGTCTCTTTTGATCCTCAGAGTGAGCCAAATAGGAAGGCAGGACAGGTATAGTTATTATCAATGATAAAGTGAAGAATTGAGTGAAGTGACTACTCAGGGCTACCCAGCTAGCAAGTGACTGAGCTGGATTCAGAACCAGTGATCATCTTCTTTCCTCATACTACACACATTACCCTAAGTCAGAATTCCACATTGGAATTGTTTCATTTGAAGAAATAAAGAAAGAGAGAGAGAGAGACAGACAGAAAGAGAGAGAGAAAAGAAAACAAAACATTGATTTTGCAGTGACCACTGGGACACCTAAACAGAAGCCTCACCTTCCCCCCGTCAGGAGACGGGCCATTGGAAGGTCAGAGTGCCCCTTTCCTGCTGTTCCTTGTGCATCTGGATTTAACACACAGCCTGGTCATCCCCAAGCTGTCCACTAAGTATCACCATCAGCAGTAAAGGAGTTACCACTTAATCTCTAGTACTTAAAATGGAAAATTGAAGCATATAATCACAGGATTAAAAACAGCTGAATCTAGGGATGCTGAAAAACCCTTAAAACAAGTTGCCAAATAGTTTTGCTCTTTGCCAAAATACCTTTTTATTTAAACCTTTGAGTTATAAGAGAAATGTAATTAAAACCATGCTGTTCTCTACTAAAACGAACAGCTTCTTTAAGAAAAAAAGGAAAGACTCAAAATACACCTGTGACTATTGTAGCTCTTAGGAGGAGGAAAAGCCCCCTTGAGTCAGTCATCCAGAGTCAGGCCACTTGGAAACTGACCATACATGTAGGTCGGGAACTAGGCTGGGTATTAAGCTACTGTATCTTAGCACCACCCACCCTCCTGTTCTATATGATTTTGAGGCTGTACTCCATGAATAAAATTTCTCCTTTGCCATCTGGTTTCCTGTCAGGCTCTGCCAATAAAGGGTATTAGAGGATGGCAAAGGGATTTGCCCCTTGCAGTTTGCTTTCTGTGTCTGTCAACATCCCCTCAGCAATGGTTCTTCACTCTAGCAGCAGCATTTGGGTCTAGATCTTTTTTTTTTTTCCCCCTCATATTTCCAGAATCAGCCTCATTGGAGTCCCTGTAGTGACACAAGTACCAGCGAGGTGGCACCTCCTGCTCCACGGTCTTATTCTCAACTTTATGGGGCCCTTCATCCAAGCTTCTAGGTTTACTAATCCCCTCAGCCCTTTGTTCCCCTGCTCTAACAGTGGATGATGTTTCCTGAAGTTTCTATGTCTTTCTGTAGTTACAGTTTTCCAAATACCAGTTTAGCAACTCAATTCCATATATTACATCGTCTCTGCTAAAATAATGGGTATGGTTTCTGTTTTCCTGATTGGACCTTGATGGATACAGGATATAACTTTCTTTGTATTTCGGATATAGGTTGGATGGTCACATTCCCAAAACTTTGATAGAATTATGAATCCAAGAGAACAGATTATATGTCTGGCATTCTGCTAAGGACTGGGAAAAGAAATAGAAGTATCTTCTACTAACTTTGATAGAATTAGTAATCCAAGAGAACAGATTATGTGTCTGGCATTCTGCTAAGGACTCGGAAAAGAAATAGAAGTATCTTCTACTAACTCAGTCCAACAAATCATAGGAATACCCAAATAAATGCAATGCAATCTGATTTGCTGAAAGAGAGACATATAGAAATTGCTGTGGATTAAAAAAAAAAAAAAGGAGTATGCTATAACAAAAGTATATTAGAAAAAATTTTTAAAACTACGAAAGGAACAAGTAATCTTGTTAAGGAAGATTCAAAGACAGATAAATAAGCATACTTTGAAAAGATTGGAAATGAAGGTTTTAACATAGACACAGTGAGGGGAATAACATACACTAGGGTCTGTGTGGAAGAGGGCAGGGGGAGACAGAGCATTAGGAAAAATAGCTAATATATGCTGGATTTAATACCTAGGTGGTGGGTTGATAGGTGCAGCAAACCACCATGACACACATTTACCTATGTAACAAACCTCACATCCTGCACAGGTATCCTAGAACTTAAAATTTTTTAAAAAAGAGAGAGAGAACAAAATAAAAATAAAATAAAATGAAGGTTTTAAGGGACCATGTGAATGTACTGTAGCAAAAATAGTTTAAAAACAACTATTAGCACTCTCAATTTTCATTAATTATGTATATAATTTAAAATCTATTAAATCAATCTGGCCTGTTGAATCACTGCATAATTCTTCCAGGCATTAAGATTACGTTAATTTGTAATGCACCACCTTCTGCAGCAGTTGTATTTTATATTTTATAAATTTAACTCTCTTTTCAAGGAACATACACTCTTACAGCATGGATTACGCAACTATAGAGCAAGCCCATGAAACCTAAAGTACATTCCATGATACATTACTTCACTGGGGGCATTAATAGGTAGTCCATGAATAAAGGGCACAATATATCAATCACTTTGAGAAATGTTGGACTGAGCAGATAGTTTTACCTACTGCAGGATTTTTCAAAGCTTTTAATATCCTAATGTTTGTGAATCCCAAAGACAATGTTACAAATCGTAGCCAGCCAACCCTCCAGATCACATTTGCTTCATCTTTCATTTATCCATCATGTCCAATCAGATATTTAAGTTCCGTCTAGCTTCTTCCTCCTTCCTTCCTCCCCACTGTGACCATCCAAGTCTTAGTCCTGGTTTTGTTGATCTACCAGCCTCCTACCTGACCACCTTGCCTCTCTTCTCATCCCCCAGGTCAATCTTCCATAACAGGGGTCAGAAAACGGCAGCCCACAGGCCAATACCAAATAGTTCCCTGTTTATTCATAGTTGATAAGAATATTTTTATATGGTTACATTTTAAACAATTATATAATCACCCACATAATATCCTTATTTTGTGTCTTTTTGCAAAGACTGAAGTATGTACTATCTGGCCCTTTAAGGGAAAGTTTGCTGACTCCTGCTTGACACCCCTGTCAGATGCATTTATCCTAAATCACCTGTACGTTTTGTGGTTGCTTCTCACAAGTTATAATGGCTCCTGTTTAGCCTCAATGACAGAAAACAATGAACAAGGAAAATCCTCTCACTCACCAAGCAAGGAAGTGAGGATCTTCTTTTAGGTTTTGGTCAAGAAAAATTGTTGTCATCTGCTGACTCCAGTGCAAAATCAGGGAACACTAAAAGTATAGAAAGTCCCTTTCTGGGGATACAAATATGTGGACCAGAGAGTGGTAAACAGAGAGAATGACCAATTTTGTCAAAGCAGAATTACCAAACAGGACGGAGAAGATACAGGCAGTGACACACTGACAAATGTCTCACAGCTGGCTTCCCACTAAGATGCAGGAAAATTTTAAGTATCTTAATTAGAGGTGAGAAGCCTTGATGTGTATCATTTGCCAGTTTCCGTGGTGTAAATGCTCCCAACATGCTGGTTTCAAGTTACAAATAAGACATCATGGAACAGAGTTGGGGAGAGACACACTTAGTGGCCTTTCACCCTGGTACAGCAGGAACCAAAGCAGGACCAAAAGGAGCAGGGGCCCGTTTCTCTGGGCTTCTGTGCCCTGATCACTCAGGAGAAAGGCCAAGCCACCTAGGATAGTGGTTCGAAATCAAGTCAACAGCCGAGTCTTGACACCAGACTGAAGCTTGGGAAAGTATTTCATCTGCTCCCTTTGTGATGTAATTTTTTCCTGGGGGCTAGGGAGGTCCACCTTGTTCCTGTGTTGAAATTCCTTCAATTTCTTCCACAGTGAGGAAAGCTCGTGAGAAGGAAAGCAAGGAAATACACACTTATCCACCACAGAGGCCAAATGCCTGATGTCAGACCCATTGCTCAGGTCATGTTTAGTTAGGAAGTAAGAGGTAAACGGCAGCGCATGGTGACTCACACCTGTAATCCCAGCACTTTGGGAGGCTGAGGCAGGTGGATCATGAGGTCGAGAGTTCTAGACCAGCCTGGCCAACATGATGAAACCCTGTCTCTACTAAAAATACAAAAAAGTTACTCAGGATCCTGAGGCAGGACAATTGCTTGAACCCAATAGGCAGAGGTTGCAGTGAGCTGAGATTGTGCCACTGCACTCCAGCCTGGGTGACAGAGCAAGACTCTGCCTGAAAAAAAAAAAAAAAAAAAAAAAGGTAAAGAAAATTTGAAAAAAGTATTAAAGAGGAGGCATGAGAAAGAGAAAATTAGAAGGGAATTAACTGCTATCAAGTATTTGTTTTTCATTAGGCAAGAGGTTCAGGATTCTATAAACTTGGAAGGTATAAAATTCATCTTTATTTTCACTCCTCTTTAACAAGTATTTTTATTTTCACTCTTCTTTAACTAGTATTTGGCATGTTCCTCATATTCACATGTAGGTTATAAACGCACAATGTGATTTTGTCAACAATAGAAATGACAGGTATTTTCCCGTACAATATTACAGTTTGACATAAATCAAAATATCATTTATGTGCTTCTTTACCTCAAAATTATAGTTATCAGATCCTTAGTTTAATCTCTTAATTTTTAATACATTACCAAATAAACATACATTACATTCTAACACACATTTTACAAAAATATTATCAGTGTATTACAGTGTTACCTTTGTAATTCCACATATTTTGTTTTATGAATTTCATGTAATTGTGCTAGGGATCCATAGGCTTCACTAGACTGCCAAAAATATATATGGTCAATAAAAGACTGACATCCCAATGGAAGACATTTAAAATACATTAGTTTACCTTACCATCAAAATGATGCTAAGTTTTCTTGTTCTCCTTTCACTGGTGAAAAAAAAAATTGAGTGCTAAAGAAGTTAAATAATTAACCCAAGCTTATTCTGCGATTACATGGCAGGGCCAGTAATTGAACTCCAAGTGGTGTGATGCTCTATTGCTCTTCCAGGCCCTTTCACTCTTCTGCTTGCTCCACTGGTAGAGGGAAGGACAGTTTGCTCAATGATCTCTATCAGGCCCCAAGTCTCTGAAAAGGTCTCTTGGCTGCTACCAAGTCAAGAGCCCCAGAAAGCAGGCCAGCAGGATGTTACAGAGTGGGCAAAAATGTAGCCTCTCAGTGCTACCATTATTCCTCCTGGAGCAGCTCAGCTACGTTAAGCCAGACCTCAGTGATCCCGTCCTCCAGACGTGCTGCAGGGACCTAGCTTGCCTTTGTACAGAGGCCTGGAGAGCATATGCATCTCTATTATAGAGACAAGTCCCATGAGTTTTGTTGCATACCTCAGCTCAGTGCCAGCGAGCAAGAACACTATGAGAAGGAGGACCTTCGAGGGGAAAACATGAGGAGGAAATAAATTCTCTCTGGTCTTGTGTCTCTATCCTACAGAGTGACTTTACTTCTATTCAACCATCATGTATTGGGTCCTCTATGCCAATACTGTGTGAAATATTGAGATTCAAAAACAAACAAGTTGTAGTTTCTACCAATAGTAGCTCACAGGCTTAGGGGTAGTTATATGCCCTGCTAACTAATTCCAGGGTTCTTTGATGCTAATTCAGAAATCCCAGGGGGAGGCAGAGATGAAAACAATCTCAGGACTGCGAGATAAGAGGGGCAATACACGGAAGTGCAATAGGATGACAAAGAGGGATTTATATTGGTTGCCTAGGTAAACAACAGAAGTTTTCACCAAGGGACTGAAAAGATGAATAGGCGTGTTCCCTACAGGGTGGAGGGTGGAATCGTGAGCAGCTGGATAGAAGACTATGGACTAAAGCACAGCTCACCTTCAGCAAGAGTGTTGAGTTCAGATTCCCCCAACAGCAGAGCAGAGCAAAGACTTGAGTATGGGTGGTTTATTTGAGAGGGTGTGAAACTGAGGGAGTAGTGAAAGTAAGACAGCGAAGGAAGAAAAGCCAGGAAAGAGTCCATTTCTGAGCTGCTTACCACTGCAGGCAACAAAGGCTCAGTGTACTGGGGGCCTGGTGTAACACCACATGGAACTCATCTCAGCACTGTTCCACTGAGGGGAACGGGAGGCCTGAGCGGCCGAGATGAGGTTTGCTCTCAGGGAAGTCAACTCCATCACACTTTTCACATGCTGCCTGCGTGCAGCTGAGTGGCCTTTGGTGGTTTTGGAGAAAGTAGAGAGCTAGGCCTCTCTGCACTTGTGTGATGTTGTCTAGTTCACGGTTGGGTCCACCAAGGTGTGCTGAATCAGACAGGCCGAGAGGATGTGAGACATCACAAGAACCTACGATCACCAACTTGTGGCTTCTCCTCCCTGGACCAGAGGGAAGGAAAAGAGTGAAAACAGAGGCTGAGAATCACACAGGAGCCAAATGCTGCTCAGTCTCTTCCTGAGACTTGGCCTGGGGGTTTATAAAGCAAAACCAGTCCCTTTCAAGCCTTGTAAGATGGAAGAAGCTGTTTCAGAGAGTGCTAACATTTTTAGATAGAGCAGGTCTTACCGGGATTTGAAAGGCTGAATGAAAGCCCCCTCCCCACTCCCAAATATTTTCCCCCACTAAGCCTAAATTCTTACTTCAGTTCCTGCCAGAAATCCTATCAGTTAGATATTTATTTTCATATATTCTTTTTTGATATCAAGCAAATTATCACATTTTCATGTGGTTTCAGAAAATAAGCACAAAAGGCTCAGGAATTATCCTAAGGAAAGGAATAAAACTTTTTACAGTACAAAGGTGTTCATTATAGCATTTTTTATTTTTATGTTTATGTGTTCAATATTCATTTTTAATGAGACATAGTTAACACACAATAAAATGCACCGATTTTAAGCAGTTTGATGACTTTTGGCAAATTAACACATCCTGCTCTCATAACCACACCACAATCAAGATGTAGAACATTTCATTACCCCCAAAATGTTCCCTATACTCTGTTTGAAAATGATCCTCCTAACTCTGGTGCCAGGCAGCACTCATATGCCTTTTACAACTATGGATTAGTTTTGCCTGCTGTAGAATGTCACATAAATGAAATCACACAGTATGTACTGTTTTAGGTCCGGCCTCTTTTATTCAGTATACCATGTGGAATTTATCCATGCTCTGGCATGCTTCAGTAGCACGTTCCTTTTTGTTGCTTAACACTATTTTACTGAATTAATACACCAGAAATATTTATCTATTCAGCTATTGATAGGCATTTATGTTGTATCCAGTTTTTGGCTATTATGAATCAAATTACTATGAACATCTTCATATAACTCTTTTTGTAGAGATGTTTTTATTTCTCTTGGGTAGATAATGTAAGGGTGGCATTACTTGGTCATGGGACAGGTGAATGTTTACCTTTACAAGGAACTGCCAAAACTTTTCCAAAGTGGTTTTACCAGTTTTATGCCCCCAGCAGCAATGTATGAGAATCTCAATGTTTCTGCATCTTTAACATCACTTGATATTGCAAGTCTTTTTTTCCTCTCCCACTTTTTTTTTTTTTTTTTTTTTGTGACAGAGTCTCACTCTTTTCAACCAGGCTGGAGTGCAGTGGTGTGCTCTCAGCTCACTGCAACCTCCGTCTCCTGGGTTTGAGTGATTCTCTTGCCTCAGCCTCCCAAGTAGCTGGGATTACAGGTGCCTGCCACCATGCCCAGCTAATTTTTTTGTATTTTTAGTAGAGTCGGGGTTTCACCATGTTGGCCAGGCTGGTCTCGAACTCTTGACCGTAGGTGATCCGCCTGCCTTGGCCTCCCAAAGTGCTGGGATTACAAGCATGAGCCCCCACACCCGGCCACGTCTTTTTAATTCTATCTGTTCTGGTGAATACGAGCTGGTATCTCCTTGTGGTTTCAATTTGCATTCCTTGAATGACTTCTTATGTTGAATAGCTTTCTGTGGGCTCAATACCTATTTCTATGTCTTATTTTCTTCTTTGACATGTCTCTTTTGTCCACTTTATTAGATTGTCTTTCCTGTATTGATTTATAATTTTTTTTAAAAAATGAAACTACCTACATGGGGCAGGGCACAGGGGCTCACACCTATAATCTCAGCACTTTGAGAGGCAAAGACAGGCTGATCACTTGAGGTCAGGAGTTCAAGACAATCCTGGCCAACATGGTGAAACCCCATCTCTATTAAAAATACTAAAACAAGCCAGACATGGTGGTATACACCTGTAATCTCAGCTATTCAGGAGGCTGAGGTAGGAGAATCACTTGAATCCAGGAGGCAGAGGTTGCAGTGAGCCAAAATCACATCACTGCACTCCAGCCTGGGTGACATAGTGAGACTCTGTCTCAAAAAAAAAAAGAAAAAAAAAAACCTTCATGTCAGAAAATAGAGATTATGTATTTACATATACAACACGTACGACAAACTTTTTAAGCCTTCCACCAAGATACAGCAAACCATTCTTACCTAATTTATAATTGTGTCTGGAGTTGAGGTTGTTCAGACAGTTCAATGCATCTAGTCAGTAAATGGATAATGGACCATGTTGTCTCATCAATATTCTATAAGTAGCCTTTGGTAGCTGTTGTTTTCCTCTTTACCTTTATAATAAGTGTCAAGATTTTGATTCCCAGATTTTTTGTGTGTGATTTAATAATAGTTTTCAAGGAGTGAGTTTCAAATATGTTCTCCAGTTGACATGCTACAATATATAGTACACACATATACACATATATATAATTGCTTAAAAATAGTTCATATTGTCTCATCTAAATCATTTTGATGAGACAGAGGAGATATTCACACTGGAATTTTGGTGGCTAGACAGATATTCATTGAGTAACAATGAATTTTGATGTTACGAAATTTAAAATTTCCAATAAAAATTTTCCACAGGGGCCAGACGCAGTAGCTTACACCGCGCTTTGGGAGGCCAAAGTGGGCAGATCATATGAGGCCAGGAGTTCAAGACCAGCCTGGACAACATGATGAAACCCCGTCTCTATTAAAAATACAAAAATTAGCTGTGTGTGGTGGTACGCGGCTGTAATCCCAGCTACTTGGGAGGCTGAGGCATGAGAAATGCTTGAACCCAGGAGGCAGAGGTTGCAGTGAGCTGAGATTGTACCAGTACACTCCAACCTGGGTGACAGAGCAAGATTTGACTGTCCCCCCAAAAAAATTGTACATAGGATACACTTAACCATGAACACAAACTATTTACCACTTAAATTAGGACTTCAAAATAACCAGAACTTTGATTAAGAAGAACCCACAGAAGAGGTTATAACTGGAGATTTTAGAATACATGTTTAAAATAGAGAATATATAAATGATACGCATAATGATAATAAGGTCTAGAATTTGCCATGGATAAGGTAGCTAGAAAGCTGTGTGGTGATAAGCTACAATGAAGGAAATGATTATTGGAAGTCATCAAGAAACCTGGAGGATAAGGCATTTGAAGTTTTATGCAGGTAGTTGGTAATGTTGCACATAATATTTGAAGTTAGAAAAACTAATCCTTGGTCCCAGATCTGCCTCTTATAGGTTGCATAATCTTTTTCTCAGTTATTAATATAAAATAGTAACAACAACTATGATGATGGTGGTGTCTGGCAATGATGATGGTGTCAGACGATGATGATATTGGTGGTGATGACAAAAGTGATGATTGATTAGCTTGCCTACTCACGGCTTTCAAGACAGTATCTGTGAAGGCAGTTTGGAAACTACAAAGCTCAATACAAATGTCAAATGTTGCTTTTATAATTTGAGGCATGATGTGGTCATTGTATTAGCTGGGGTTCAACCAGAGAAACAGAACCAGCAAAAGATATATATTAAGAAATCTGATTTCAAGGAATTTGCTTATGCAGCTGTGGGAACTGGTAGGCATGTCCAAAATCCACAGATCAGGCCATAGGATGAGTAGGCTGAACTCTCAGGCACTAACTGAAGCAATCCGAAGGCAGAATTTCTTCTGCGAAGCCTCAATTCTGCCCTTAAGAGCTTTCAACTGATTAAATTAGGCCCACCCAGATTGTCTAGAGTAATTTCCATTACTTAAAGACAACTGATTATGGACTTTAACCACATCTACAAAAGATCTTGATACCACCACCTAGATCAATGTTTGATTGAATAATGGGAGACTATAACCCAGACGAGTTGACACATAAAACTGACAATCGAAGTCACATACTATTTTGTGTTCACGAGTTAGCTATTTAGCTTCTTTGAGCCTAGGTTTCTACATCTCTGAAATGGGAATAACTGTCCACTTCATAAGGCAGTCATGAGGATCCAGTGGAATCTCATGTGTTTAAATGAATGTTAACTACAGTTATCTGCCTTATCTACAGGGGACCCTTCCAAGACCCCTAATGGATGCCTGAAACCACAGATAGTACCACACCCTATGTATACTGTTTTTTCTACATATACATACCTGTGATAAAGTTTTAATTCATAAATTAGGCACAGTAAGATATTACCAACAACTAGCAATAAAATAGAACAGCTATAAAAATACACTAGTCCCCCCGTATCCATGCAGGATGCCCTCCCAGATCCCCAGCAGATGTCTAAAACTGTGGATATCCTTAAATCCTAGCAAGGAACATCAAGATCACCTTTTCACTTAAAGGAAGCACTCACATTATAGCTTCTCTTTGGTATATCCAAATTGCCAGCATCACTACTCTTGCACTCCGGGGTCATTATTAAGTAAAATAAGAATTATTTGAACACAAGCATTGCAATATTGCAACAGCTGATCTGATAACCAAGGCCGCTACTAAGCGGCCAATGGGCAGGCCACATTACAATGTGGAAACACTGGACAAAGGGATGATTCTCGTCCCAGGCAGGACAGTGTGAGATTTCAGCACACTAATCAGAATGGATTGCAATTTAAAATTTGTGAGTTGTTTATTTCTGAAATTTTCCATTGAGTATTTTCAGACCGTGGTTGACCACAGGTAACTGAAACTGCTGGAAGTGAAACCATGGATGGGGGGACTACTGTATAAGAGTGAAAATTAAAGAGCTATCAACACTAAGTAAATTTAGCTAGCTAACCCTTATAGAAATGAAACTAGACCCTAGGCCTCCCTGGCACGAATTCTTAGTTAACAGGGAAAAAAATTACCACCTACCAATCTATCTCACTGATGACATGTATAAATTTATCAGCTACCTAAGAGACTGAGTGTGATTGAAAATAGTGTGATTCACAGGACAGTTCTTTAAAAAATAATTCTCATGTAAACAATGTTTTAAAATGTTTCACTAACACCAACCTGTCATCCAAGCTGACACCTTCCCATGGTCCTGGACAAGGCTCAGTTCCCTTGCTTTGTCCTTGGGGATCTGAGCAGAACAATTGCTTTGAGTCTCACTGTCTTCTGAACCAATCCAGCTTTCTAATAATGATATTTAAATCAAACTCACTTTGAGTAGATGGCTGAGCCACCTCCTTTATGAAGGAGAAAAATCCCTAGCACATATCACAAACCACACATAAACCAAGCAATATAAAAGATTCAGATCAAGGTGAATAATGTGCAAAATAAAGATTTCTTCTACATGTACAATAATGGTCCTTTAAAATTCATTTTTCAAAGTTGTATCTTAAAGGTATGTTCTCTAGGCCAAAAATTAATTGCAAATTAATCTGAGCAGGTTGAGAGAAACTCAGATTTTGTCTAAGAAAATACTTTTGCAATTTGTAGAGGACAGCATTTGGGAGGATATTAGGTTCTACAGTACTTAGGATCAGGCATTAATAGCCACATGTAAGCAGAACCAAAATAACACTAAAGCTGATGGAAGATAAAGCTTTTGTCAGTTCTCAAGAATGCCAATCTCCCCAAATAGAATTTCATTATCCTGCCCAATTTTCATTGAGTCAAATCACATCAGATATTTTATAATTGTCAATTCCCAGACAGCCAAGCAATAGACTATAATGAAATATTTAAATGTCTCTCTTGCCCACATTCTATAGTTCAACTCTATCTTTTCCTCTCTTATTTTTCTATATGCTTTACCCCATATCAAAGATCAATTGGTCATAAGTATTTAATCAGCAATGATCTTTGAATGGAACTATGTGTCGGGAACCTTTATAATAAACTGAGATCATAATAATATATAAAATAATATTCTCTTGATTTCCGAGACCAGGGGATGTGATAGAATCATTTTAAAAATCACTATAACATGAGATGTGAAATAAGAGATATGTGAAAGTGCTCTAGGAGCCCAGAAGGAGAAATGTCAAATATAGCTGGGCAGGGAAACGAAAAGCTTGAGTTGCTCCTTGAAGGTGAGAAAGCACCTTCCAAACATAACTGACACTTAATGAATATTTGCTATATATCCTAAAGTCAGCTGAGTACTTTATGTGTGTTAAATAGGAACCATAATTATCCTCACTTAAAGACAGAGAGGACGCATAACTTGTTTTTAAGGTGAGGTATAGTAGGAAGTGACACTCAGATAGTAACTAGAGTCCACGAAAGGCTTCACTCAGCATAGAAGTAGGGAACTAGGAGCATTGTCCAGGCTAAGCAGTAAACAGCAACAAAGAAACAGCCCAACATGAAAGATCATGGCCAATTGGGAAGCAATGCTGAACATCTTGTGAGTCCCGTTCTCTTGAAAACAGGGAGTAAAAATTTAGTAAACATTTCAGTTTTTTGGAAACAATTCAACCTGCTTGTCATTCAACTGAGCTAATATTTCCCATCTCTATGGGTTTTTTTTTTCTTAGACTTTACAAAAGCCATCCACTCCGTGGACATGTCCGCTCTGTTATCACTAAGTGGACATGTCCATGTCATTTGATGCAGATCCACCTATAGGAAACAATCCTTAAGAAGAGAGACCATGTCTTATTGATCTTCTGCATCTCCTGAGTGACAAGCCCAGACATAGAAACAAAACAGCACCCAAAATATGGTCTCTCTCTTGGAAACTCAGTACACACCAGTATAAAAATTATTTTAAAATGTTTTACCAAATTACTTCATCTTTGACTTCCATAAAGGTCAGAAATAGTTAGGAAACAGCACCTGGCTGAAACTGACCCCCAATGAGGGTGTCACAAAAATTTCTCCCAGAAAAGTTTAGGATATTGTATTAGTTTTCTAAGACTGTCATAACAAAATACCACAGACTCCATGGTGAAACAACAGAGTTTATTTTCTCACAATTCTAGAGTCTGGAATTCTAAGATCAAGCTGTTGGCAGTCTGGGTTCTCCCAAGGCCTTCCTCCTAGGATTGCAGATGACTGCCTTCTCACTGTCCTTGTTTGGCCTTCTCTTCTCATGACTTTCTCCTCTTATAAAGACACGAGCCCTAATGGATTCGAGCCTCATCCTTATGACCTCATTTAATCTTAATTATCACTGTAAAGGCTCTATCTCCAATTCAGTCAGGGTTTCAACATATAAATTTTGCAAGAACACAATTCAGTCCATAACAAGTGCCCTTATGAAAGGAAGTGAAAAAGAGCCATTGTAAGGGTCTAATTTGAGGATGTTGCTAGAAATAACTTTGTGTCTTTACTAGGGCACATTGCATGACAAATTTTGCATAAAATACATTTCATTGCCTATACAGTGCTATCTCTGTGAAAATGTTAAATAAAATGAAGAAAATTACTTGTCTTTCCATTTTTCCCTACCCCTTCCTCAAGATACATGAGCCATTTTTAAGAAGGATAGCATTCATCTAACAATTGTTGACTCAGTAAAATCTCTTCTAAACAACAGTGGCATCTTGGGATGTGTGACTTTCGACCTTCCATAGTCTTCAATAACCCTCAAGCCATGCATGTCAAGTAATCGCATACCCTAAATAAAAACAGTGAACCTACTACAAGCAAGGAGTTTCAAAATACATTTCGTCTCACCTCTTTCCAGTTAGAACATCACTTCTAAAGCCCAACTGACAGTAAACATCAAGCCATTGCTGTTTTCAGTCAACTGTTATTCCGAACACCAGACAAGCATTCTGTTCAGAATAGAAGACTGGATGCATGGAGTTATCTCTCTACAACATTTCATCAAAAGTCCCATTAAAATTCCAATGATTGTACTAAAGAAGTTAAAAAGTGAATAAATCCATATTAGCACTGACAATGGGAAGGACAGAAAGAGCACCAGCAGATCTGAAGGTTTAGCAAAGTAATGGAAGAGAGAAAGCATATGGAATCATGTCGACAGACAGAACAGCATGTAGAAGTGCATTGAGAGAGCAACCTCACTTGTGTACACACTCTGCCTCATGCCTTTAAGAAACTGCTATGACGCACAGAACTTACAGACAGCAAGAAGGAAGGAAATTTCCCAGAACTAAGGTCCCAGACACTTGGGATGAAAGGCCCAGGCCCACCAAATGCTGAGCAAAATGAGAAGGACACATCCTCATTAAGCCACAGGCACACCGGGCAGGGCTATGCATCTGGATGCACAGGCTTTACTCTGCACAACAGCGCCCAGCCTAAGGGGCAAGTGGAGATCAAATCCAGCCCACACTGACCAAGCCAGGCTCTGTGGTGCAAGGCTATAGGGCTGCACCCACCTAGAGGAAGGACACTTTTTGTACTCCACATAAATATGCCAAAACAGCAACCCTAACATCAAGGGAGAAAAAAGTGTCCTAAAGCTTCTAGAGAAAGAGAATAAAAAAAAAAAAATTTACAAGAATACCATGGATCAATGCTATGGTAGACATAGAGATGTACTACCTTGATCCCCTTTCAAGGAAGACCTGCTACCCAGATGCATGGACTACAGCCAGCACAGAACCTCCAGCTGTCAGCATCTTCGGGGTCTGCTTCAGCCACGTAACCCAAGGTCATTCCTTTCCCAGAGCAGCCTATAACTGCTGACAGAGAGAGGGAGGGTATTCCACCATTTCCACCCAGCAAATAGTATCCATTGGTATTATGGAAACCCATGATCCAGAGTACCTGCCGTGTCGGCTGAGGCTTTTTCAAGCCTGTGTCTCAGTTCAACTGCTCAGTCAGCCCAATCTTGCCGTTGCTGCCTTCCTTTCACAGGTGTTGATCCTTAATAAATATTTCATTCCCTAAACTCCATCTCTGCTTCTGGAGAACTCAACCCACAGCAAATGGCTTCAAAGCGCTGCAGGAAAAGTAATCTTGAATCTCTAGTCTTAGGTCAAAACTTGTTACTCAAATGTGAAAGCTAAATATTAAATCATGCAAGACTCAGAGATATCTCCTTATACACCCTTACAGAGAAAAAAAAAATACTTGAGGATAAACTTGAGACCAAAAGGAAAAATAAAATAGAAACCATGAAAATAGTAGGCCAAAGTGACTAGTACATTTGAAAATAAAAACCAGAGAAAACTATGCAATCGGCTGTGAAAAATAAAAAGCCCCAACAAGAACATTTAGCTAGAGTTACCAGAAAAGAAGGCTTCATTAAAAAATAGATTCCAATTTGATAGATAATGTGCTGAAGCAGGAACATCTTTGTAAAATGGTGAAGAATTTGTTTCTTTTCCATAAGAAAAATGAAAGAAAATTAGAAGCTTTAGACAAAAACAAAACCTATACAAAAAGCTACACATATGAAGCAAATTCATACGTCATGATTTTGAGACGCTGATGCAAATTGAAGTAAGTTTGGCTGTTAAGAAAGCGGTGGCCGTAAGCTGCATATGCTCTGTGTTATTTCTCATCTCAGAAGAGCCAGTCACTCGACTTGGTCTTGGGGTGAATCATATATAAGCATTATATTGCTAATGACCTGCATTGGTGCTTGATTTTTAAATTCAAGCTACAGTCAAAGCATATTTATAAAATAGAATGAAAAAGTAGTAAACCTTGATGATGTTTAATGTTGTTGGAAGACTGTGAGAATTAGGAGGAAAAGTGAAAACTCAGGGATTCTGATTTCATCTTACATCTCTCATAGCAGCAAGCCAAATTTGTTTCAACTTGATGGATCAAGATGTGGCATTTGATGTATACTTTTTAAAGTTATTAATGTACCAATAGAAGAACTCAAATAATATAACTATAAAAAATAAGATGACGGAAGAAAAAATGGGAGAAGACAGTTATTTACCACTCATAAGAGTGAGTCTATAGCTGATGTTTAAAATTAATAATTAGAGAAACAGGGGTTTCACATACGATTTAGAACTATGTAGGCAACCACTGGAAGAATTAAAAGCAGAAAGCATTTACCTGTGGGAAGTGGATCAGAGGAGAAAAGGGATGGGACAAGGAACAGTTGATTTTCATTGTATGTGCTTCTGCACTGTTGGCATTTAAATTTCTGTGTATATAAACATTTCACCTGGCTTCTGTTCTTCCTTTACCCCTTGGACAAGCTCTGATTTATGACTGTCTGTCTTAATTTTGATGTTTCTCTCACCTTCAGAGCACAGTTTTCCCTTATGTTTACTTGTTCCACAGAGCACAATCCCAGGACCCAGGAAAGAGACAGCTCAGACCTCCATTACCCCCTTTCCTAGGCACCAGCTTCTGCCTGATGGGAGAGGAATAGCTAACAAAACCTTGCCTCCCTAAGTGACTTGCAAGTGCCTTGATTAACTCCCTCTGTGTACCTAAAAAGTCCAGCATAATCATACTGGGTCAATCCATAGTTCTTGATTGCACTGATCCACTTACTAGTCATGGGACATTAAGCAGGCCACTTCACCTCTTGGGATCTGTTTCCTCATTTGTAAAATGGACAAGAATAATATCCAAACTTCTGTGTCAATGACCAATTTAGCACATGTGGGTAGACAAGATTTAAGACATATCCCTTGAAAAAGAAATTATAGATCTTAAGGACATTTCAATATTCACCTAATCACAAGTCCGAGTAGGATGTGAAAAAAGGTTTTGGGCAGCTGGGTAGACATTGGAGCATTTTTCTATGTCACCTGGAAGATCCAGCAGAGCAAATTTTGCCTGGACTGAACATCTTTGAGCTGTGTGACCTGGATCAGGCCACTTCACTAATCTGGGTCTCATTTTCCTCATCCACAAGCTGATAGAAATGACACAGATGCACTTTGGGGACCCTGAGCAAGTCTAGGGTTGTGAAAGGCTACCTGGCCTCAGCATCTTAACAGCTCCCATTAACTTGGGAGGAATGGAACAATTATTTGGAACTAAATCTCCACCAGCACATAGGGACCAGGAAAGGTGTCTGGTACACCATCAGGGAGTCATTTGGCCTAGAGAACTCGATGCACTGGCAAATGAAAATTAGATCCTAATTATCCCATTGGCAAGTTTCAGAAATTTTTTATATATACTTTCTACAACTGTCACAGTGTCAAAACAATTATTTGCCTGCTTAAGCAGGTGTCAGGCATTGTAAAGTATATATGTCCTTGTAAAATTAAACAGGAAACTTTCTGAAATTGGAAGTGTAATCTGGAGCCCTAATTATAGCATATATAGATAGCTAAAGTCGGGAGGCAAAAAGAAAGGAACACTGATTTTTCCTTTTTCTCTTTTTTCCCCCCGAGGCACTGAATTCTGAGTGCACACACAGGTGAAGGTAATATGCCACCTGAATATCAGGGAGAGATTCCAAGCTGTTTTGCCTGCCATCCCTGCCTTGGAGCCAGTATTGGTCCTTAAACATGTATTAATTTTCTCTGCATAGTCTGTAGAGTTAACCTATCTTGTCTCCTTTGACCCTCGACAATAGCCCCATAAGTTCAGCCAGACAGCACCTTTGTGCCATTTTATAGACGCACAAACTGACTAATGAGTGGTGCTTCAAGCCTCCTGATTCTAATCAATCTGCTTCTTCTACATACCTTCCCCTTCCCCCATGTAACTGCCTTTCGTCTTGGTCCAGTAACTAAACCTCTGCTAGAATTACCTCGATGTTCACCTTCCTGTTGCTGTTTCAAGGACTCTGAGACTCTTGAACAGATCAGGAAGTGACACTGGCAGCCACCAACAAAGGGCCCCTTGAGCTATTCACAAATAATAGACATTGTATTAATGTGGAATGACTGATTGACCAAATTA
This sequence comes from Cacajao melanocephalus, assembly GCA_963573385.1. Lineage (NCBI taxonomy): Eukaryota > Metazoa > Chordata > Mammalia > Primates > Pitheciidae > Cacajao > Cacajao melanocephalus. The sequence goes on from CAUYLG010032058.1 coordinate 20,626, forward strand.
ATAACACCAGGAAAGGGTCTAAATTCAAGGACTGCTGAACCCGACCAATGTTAGTTCCTAATCTGCTACAGACAAGGCATTGTGTACAATGCAGGGGTGTTACACATGAAAGAAGACAAGCTTTCTTTCCTCAAGAAGCTCACACTTGAGTCAAGAAGATAGATATGCTCTTATTTTCTAAAATGTATGGCAACCCTTGTGAAGGCATAAAGTGCTCAAAAACCAAAAGGGAAAGGATGTCATCACAGGTTGCAGTCACAAGACTTCACAGGAGATAAAATATGAGACGGTTCTAGAAAGACAAGGAAGATGTTGACAGAAGGTAGTGAGGGGAAAGGATGGTACTTTCTGCTCAGTGATACACTGTCAATCCTGGTTGACCCCTTCAGATGGAAACCTTCTCTGGACCCCCAAATCTGGATTACTTGGCATTCCACTGGGTACTGAGACTGTGTTAGTCTGTTCTCACATTTACTCAAGACTGGGTGATTTATAAATAAAAGAAGTTTAATTGACTCACAGTTCCACATTGCTGGGGAGGCCTCAGGAAACTTATGGCAGAAGGTGAAGAAGAAGCAGGCACCTTCTTCACGGGGCAGCTGGGCGGAGTGAGTACAAGCAGGGGAAATACCAGACGCTTTTAAAACCAGCAGATCTCATGAGACTCACTCATTACCACGAGAACAGGATGGGGGAAACTCCCCCCATGATCCGATTACCTCCACCTGGTCCTACCCCTGACACATGGGGATAATAGGGATTATAATTCAAGATGAGATTTGAGTGGGGACACAGCCAAACCACATCAGAGACCAAATTCCTGCTCACCCTTCCCCTTTTCTCTCCCACCCCGTGCCTCCCTGCCGGTTTCTCTTGATAGCACCCCCTAGAAAAATCTTCTGGGGCTCCATTTCCTCACCTGTAAAAACCTGATAATACATCACAAGTGGCTGTGAAAACGAGGCGATGTAGTTTTAAGTTCCTTGCACAATTCTGGGCTCAATAAATCATGGCAAAAGTTTTTTCCTTCTTTATCTACATTTCAAGGTAATTTCTAGTCTCTGGGATATGAAACAAAGAGACGCCAGGTAGCAGCATCAGGTGTTAGTAGCGGCTGAGGGGCCAGAGCAACTAGGAGTTCGTAAATGCAGGAGGCGCCAATCAGCCCACGCGTACTGATGGGCCAGTCAGGACTTGTGCCAACCAAGTGCACTCTGTACCCAATTTACCACAACCGGTTGGGGCAGGGAGCTGAGAGAGGAGGTTGTGGAAGGGGACAGGTGGCAGGGCAGTGGGATGCCATTGGAGGAGTTTCAATTCAGTACATTTGTAGGTTAGCGTCACTGTTTACCTTTTAAGCAGAAGGGCAAACAGATCGCCCACCAGATAAAATGGCTCTCTCTGAAATATTGCTTCCCGACTCCACTGTTTCACCTCCATTGGCTTCCGCCTCCCTCTACCCTCTCCTTTCAGGCTGGCTTCCCACAAGCACTGCAGGGTGAGCCTGAGCTGATGAAGGCACCTGGCTTTGGCGGCAGCTCTTCAAAGCTAGAGGTCAGATGTGTTTCTAGGATTTAATTAAGCTAGAAATGAAATCCAGCCCTGGAGTGGCTCATCGTCTTTATTATCACATTTCTTACTGCTTGTCAGGCCACAGTGGCTGCAGGTCTTGAAAGAAGAAGCGGCATGCTTCCTAGGCAGGGCTCAGATCATCTATTCCACACAGCATTTCAGGTACATTCCTCCATTTTAGGATGGGAGAAAAAGACAGTATTCTCAGGGTCCTTTCTGGGGAAAAGGATCGCTTTTAAACGAACAAAGGTAATTCTTGTTATAATACGTGACTACTATAAAAAGTATAACAGAAAGAATGTTAAAAATCACTTGTAATCTTACCAGCTAGAGATAAACATGGCCAGTATTAAAGTCTCCTTCCTGCCAGGTGACAGGTTGTAAAAGAAAGAGAAGGAGTTCTGATACTGGGGGGAAGGGGGGGTTCTGATTCACTGTATAAACAAATCATATAAATCATATTTTTCACTTATGTATGTACTCATTAACATTAATTTATTTAGGATATCCATTCACTAAGATCAGTGTTCCCCCACTTTCAAACAATGTGGAACTAGAAAAAAAAATCAGGACTTAAAGGAATTTTCATGCTCCGTAATACTAGACAATCACATTGCAGTCATGTTTTCTGTGCCTAATAACATATTCTATAGCGTCTCAGATTAATCAAATGAGATGAGGGGATTTATACACTGCTGTGCACTGAGAAGGGGGTTTAACAGTCTCCCAAAGTAATATCATTTGACATTCGGTGCTATTAGACTGCAACTGCAAAGGGCATTCATTTTTTAGCCTGATTTGTGTTCTGCGGGTGGCAGTCCCCTTCATGTCCCGTTAGTTTGGTGAGGTTTGGCAACTACAGGGCACTGACCTTTCTCACTCTGGAGATGTGATTGCTTTCACACTGATTGCACAGAAACACTTAGCAAATCTCATACTGTTAACTCCATCCCACACTGGCAATGTTGGCATTTTCTGACTGTCATGTGGCATTAGCCAGCTGAAAACTCACTTAGATGAGGAAGCTGTGCTGAATTAATAACTTCTGAGATAGTCATTTAGTCAGTTTTCATGAAATTAATAAGTTCCACCTTGGCCAATGGGAAAAGCCACAAAATCATGAACTGTCCAGGATAGAAGGAACATTCAAGAATTCCTAGTTCAACATCTTCATTTTACAAATAAAGGGAACTGAGCACTAAAAAAAGAAAGGGACTTTTGTTTTCAAGATCATAGAGCTAGAATGGAGTAGTGGTTTTCAACCTGCATAGTGACAGCTTAGATCTAAATGGAGTCCTGCATGCATAACTGCAATATATATGAAGCATCTAAGAAAGAAGTGCCATGATTGAAGCAGGGTGGGAATCCATAGCCTCACCTACTCCTTGTCCATCTTAGCTCTCAGATACCTTGGGGAAGCCCTGAGTCTCCATGAGGCACAGATCAAACTACCTTCTTATGGCATGCTGGCTTCAGTTACGTTTCTCACACCTCCAAATACCCTTTATAAAAACAGTCTCTTTTAGACTGATAAATAATTTGAAATTTAAGAGTGTGATCTCACAGTTCTCTCATTTGCTAAAGGAAGACAAAAATGATCTCTGTCACAGCAAAGGAAATATCCGTTAGAAGTTGAAAAGATAAGAAAAGTAGACATTGTGACATCCTCCCTCAGCATCAATTTCAGCCCTGGTCCACTGTAGAACTGCTATGTGGCTTAGGCAGGGACTGACGCCAGCTCCAGCTTCAATGATGCTCCAGGATTGGTCTAAAGCAGTTAGCTATAGGTAACCACTGAATTGGTAAATGTCAATAGTAGGGTAAGTATGTGATAGTTAATTTTATATGTCAAGTTGACCAGGCTACAAGGATGCCCAGATATGTGGTTAAATGTTATTGTTGAATATGTCTGTTTCTGGATAATAGTAACATCTGAATCAGGAAACTGAGCCCTCATCCAACCTGTTGAAACCCTAAATAAAATAAAAGAATGAGTAAGAAAGAAGTTTTCTCTCTGTGTCTGACTGTCTTCAAGCTGGGACTTCTCCTGCCCTCAGACATGGACTCAGATTGGAACTTACACCATTGACTCTCCTGGTTTTCAAACTTAGACTTGAAATAGAACTTACACGATTAGCTTTCCTGGTTCGCAGGCCTTTAGTCTCAGAATTTAACTATACCATCAGCCTCTTGGGTCTGGACTTAGCCTCCATAATCATGTGAGCCAATTCTTTATAATAAATCTAGACAGTCAGAAAGATACATACATACATACATACATACATACATACATACATACATAGAGACATATAGGGATATAAACATACAGATACATTCTATTGGTTCTGTTTCTCTGGAGAATGCTGATTGATATTAAGAACAAACACTGACCTTGGCTTGGGCAACTCAAACAAGGTTTAATAATTGAAGACGTACAGAAGGAAGTCAGAGTGGTAAAAATATACACCGGAGAAAGTTCAACCCTACTATCCAAAGGAGTTATAAGCTTCCAAGTCACAAAAACTCTCAGCAGTAGACCTACACTTGCAGATAAAACTCTGAGAGAGAAAGACCACATTACACTTTCTAGACACCCAACTGCCCCCCTTCATTAATAAGGTTAGAATTGCCCTTACATATTAGGTAGCCTAAATATTGGGCTGCCCTCATTTGGGTCAGTTGCATACCATCACTTTTGGAACTATATGATTTATGATAAAACTAAAGTTGGTGGCCAGCCCAGTACAATATGCTTGGACATAAAAATAGCCCTATTTATCATTCTCAGCCTTCCCAAGCTAATATAGCCCGATCCAGTCACTCTCTGAACTAAAGCTTGTCAAATCAAAAGGAGGCCTTTTACCCAGGTATCCTTACCACTCAGTCCAAGATGTCACTGAGCTGCTTGATCAACCCTCACCTAAAGTCAGCACTTGTTGCACAAGCCAATAAATTCCCTTTCTTTAAACAGGTTGACGTGGGTTCCTTGATACTTACAATGGAGAGCACATTTATTGATATGCAAATACACGGAGGCCTCCTAAGTTCACGAAAGCCTGAGACACTTCAATGTTTCCAATTGTATCAAGACAATTCACTTTAAAAACTCTTCAGTATTAGGCCATAAATTCACTCCTTGAGTCAACAATTTAGATCAATGAATGCGTGGAAACCTACTCTGTGCTGGAGCCTGTGATGGGCAGTGGGCTAAAAAGAATGAATCCCTGCTCCAAGACAGTAACATCTTACCAAATAATAACAGTAGCAATGAGATTGGAAGGGCCTGCATGTTATTTTTCAATACTTTGAAAGGCCCAAGAGAAAAACCACATATATAAACAGAATCAGACTGGCTAACTATGTTTGGGCTCTGGTTACCTTTGAATAAGGTTATGTTGATTATTCTAAGGTGTTGAGTTCTGATTGGAAGTTAGAAATGAAAAAACAAATTTAAGACTAAAATGTGTGTTTAATAGGTTTTCTTTTTATGGCAGACAAACTCCAATACAGAGAGATGAAGAAGGGGTAGGAGGAAGAGGAAGAAGTGAGGGAAAGGAATGAAAAGAATTAAATGGTAGGCAATGATTCAATCTGTAATTAAATCACTTTCACACTTGCTAAGGTGTCCTAAACTTCATTCTTCTGAATTGCTTCATTTTCACCTCTGCTGACTTGGAAGAAAAGCCACCTTTGAAAATACCAGAACATAAGAAGCTCATAAAGACGAATGAATAGCTTCATTTTCCTTCTACTTTACATCACAAGAACAATATGATTCACAAAGTACATACTGAGCTCCCCAAAGAGGTACTGATTTGGTTTCCTAGGGCTGCTGCACAAATTACCACAAACTGGATGGCTTAAAAGAACAGATAGCTATTCTTTCACACTTCCAAAGGCCAGAAGACTAAAATCCAGTGTCAGTAGGGCCATGCTCTGTCCAAGGGCTCATGGGCAGCATCTTTTCTTGCCTGTTCTAGCTTCTGGGGGTTCACAGCATGCCTTGGCTGGTAGCAGCATCACTCTGATCTCTGCCTCTGTCTTCACATGGCAAGTCTCCCTCTCCTTTCTCTTATAAGGATACTGGTCATTGGCTTAGAGCCCACCTGAAATCCAGGATCTTTACGTCTGAAGACCTTAAATCCCTCTTCAAGGACCCTATTTCCAAATACAGTCACAGTTACAGTTACTAGGGATAAGGATTTGTAGATACCTTTTTTGAGAGATGTTATTCAAGGTTCCAAGTTAGTGAATGCATACACCTGATTTTTACATCCATTTTTCCAATTGCCTGAGGAAATAACCACCTAAAGCAACATCAGTCCCTTGAAAGCAGCATAACTGAAACTGAGCTAATTCTGATTCCTCTCAAATGTTTTTCTTCTGCCTCTTACTAGCAACGTCCCACATTGAATCAGACACCATATTCCATTTGACCTCTAAAATCTCTCTCACCTGCATTTCCTTTTTCATACATGGCCACTTTTTCACACATTTGTACTCCTTCTCATGAACCAACTTCACAGTTAGCCTCCCTGACCCCCGCTCCACAATCCCCAACCACTAACCCATCCTCCTCACCACTAAATGATTGATTTTCCTGAAATACAGTCTGCTCAAAAGCCAGCCCTGACTTTCCCCCATTTACATCTTGCCACGCTCCACACTTACTTCAAGGGCTATTTAAGCCACCAAGTGCCACTCACTCCCAAAAACTTTCTGTAATTTTCCCAAGTAGAAATTTTCTCTTCTCTGAAAACCTATAGTTCATCTTCTCTACCTTGTATTATTTTAGGCATTGGCTGTGCGGGTCAGTAATCTACAGTCATTTCCATTTAAGTCAGACTTATCATTGCTCCTCTAGCAAATGCCGAGTCATAGTCACATATCGAATCCTTCATTAGTCATTTCTTGAGGTTTCTTTTCCCCCTTGCTTCTCTGAGTACTAATGCTTACTTTTACTGGTCCCAGCGTGATTTTACTTTCTTCACTCTGCCAAAGCTTATTGGACCCGGACAAAGTTTGGGACAGTCAGATGCTCCTCCTAGGACTTGAAAATTAAGACTGAGAAGTTACAGCTCCTTCAGGGACTCCGTATTTGAATGGAAAAGGAATTTCTTTTCATTAATGTTCACGCCAGTGCAGTCAGTGGAGTGTTTGTAAGTGGTCTATCACAAAATAAATATAGAAATTGAAAGTAAGCATTTAGAAACTTTTATGGAAATTTGAGTAATTTTATGTCTGTTAACTCTCTAATCATGAAAAATGTAGACAGAGACTTTATTTTGAATTTTATTTTTATTTTCTAATAATTTATACTTAATAACTTTTTTGAAATAAGTTAAAACTCACAAGAAGTTGCAAAAATAGTACAGAGGGCTCCTATATTCCCTTCACCCAGGTTTCCCCAATGATAATATCTTATTTAACCATAGTACATCGTCCAAACCAGGAAACGGACACAGGTCTGATTCTAATAATTCACTTTTATTGTATTTTACAAAAGTATACATCTGTGACAGATTAAAAAAATTTTAAAAACTGGTTATTCACTATAGATACTTTGGAAAGAGCTAGTTCCCATCATCTTACTCCAAAAATAATTAAGGTAGCAACAGAAACTAATAAAAGAGTGGAAATGTCAGAGACTTGGGACCAGCTGACCTGACTGAGCCCCTAATCACTCCTCAGTGTAGTTTTGGGCAAATCACATAATCTAGACATAGGGTTAACAGTTATTAACTAGAAATTAGGGAAAATAGTCTTTCTCACAGAACTATAAGGGTCAGATGGTATAACATTTGCAAAGGTACTTTGAAAAATACTTTCAAGTGTAAGCTTGTGTTCTTTCTATACCAATAAAACATGGACATCCAGCTTACATCTGCATCTATTAGTGCACAAACTGTGTCCAAATATAGCAAAATTATAGAAATTCCTTCTTTCACAAGCACTTAACAATTTTCAGGCCCTTTTCTCATGAACCATAAACCTATTTAATCTCAGCAAAGGTGGTTTTTCCAATTTTATCCATGAAGCTCAGGAAGGTTAAATGGCCTGCACAGAGTAAATAACCAGGACAAGTCAGAGTTCACAGAGGAACTAAGATATTCTTTCTCTGAATACAGTTTCCTTTCACTTACCAAAATCTGTGTGCATTTGGCAAAAACCTGAAATTAGCTCAACTCTTCAAGAATCCAACAAATCAAGAAAAGAAAAAGATAATCTGTGAAGATTTTGTAAGTTACGTTGCTAACTTAAAGACCTAGTTGAAAAAAAAAAACTTAGTGTTTTATAATGATTGGCCTTTTTTCATATATGCTTCTCTTTCATGTATATGTAATTCTGTCCTTTAATTTCCCCTTTCCCAAAAGTGGCACCAGAGAGGTTGCTAAGCAATTGTCCCTGACAAGGTCTTAGCACCTGTCAATAAAATTGAACATTTTCCCATTCTCTGTTCCCTTTTAGTTCTAAGGAGTATGTCAATCAAAGAACATCAGTAAACGCTGGATTTGGAGAGAAGGCAGAAAGACCGTGACAGGCAGGGAATAAAAGATGACTATTTTTAAACTAACAAGTCCTTTCTTAAAGTAAGGCAAGTTGAATAAGAGAAAGACAAGTTTCACTACTCTGTTTGTCTGGGAGGTAAAAGGGCTCCTTCGGGTCAGGCTACCATCTTGATTTGAGAAAGATGCCTTCGTTGTCCAGAGAGCAGTTTTCAATGGTGTATTACTGCTCCATGTAAATCAAAGATAAAAAATTGTCAACAAATAGATAGCTGAAAATAACATTTTTCCAAAAGATTCAGGGATTTAGAAGACTCTGAAAGTATTGGCCATCATACTTAAAAGCAAAATCTTCAGAGAACGGAGAATTGATGTGTAGAGTGGGTGTATTTAAATAGTATCCAACTTATCAATCTATATTTATACTTCATAAATACAATCCAAGTTATTGTATTCATACATACACATTGGCTGCCATCTTTGCGTATAGCATTAGCGTATACAAAGACAAATGCCTGGAGATTAAGATAAGGAGACATTTGCTCCCCTACAATATGTACAACTGGTTTAATGCAGAATTAATACCTGGACACAGACCCATAAAGAGGAACATTTAGTCAAGCTACAGATAATCTGTCTTATATTTAAGGTTGAAGTAATCAATCAAACTGCTATTCCATCCACTTCCAAAAAAAAAGGAAACTTTCAAATTGTATTGCCCCAAACTGACCTAGTTCTTCTTAAAACACACCACTCTGCAGCATTAGAATGTACCAAGTTGCTCTTAAGCTCTTACCTGAATCATTTTTCTGAATAAACTCATTAACCTTTGCTCAAACATATGCATATGTTCCTAGCAGGTGGCAGGCGTTCTTCAGTCCCTGGTAATATCAAGATAATTCTAGTGCAAACACAGAAATGTCAGTGTTGCTAAACTTTTTAATTACACAGCCATATTACCTTCATGTGACAGGAGATGGCAAAGTTCTTCAAATAGCCTGCACTGAAAGCAAATGCGTGTAAGGAAGATATTACAGTGAACTCAACACAGAAGGTGTTGAGGGTAAAGTGGTAAGACAACTTTGACTTGGTGAGGCCGTGACAATGGAAGTGGTAAGGAACAACTGACCAGTGATAAGTGTTTAATTCTCCACCAAAGTGGCACTGAAAGTATTCTACTCCCCATACCTATGATAAGCCAGAAGGTGTGAGACCAGCCAGTGGGGAGCAAGAAGCATAGAACTCTCTTTTACAATATTTTCCTTAAAGACATAAGAAAAAGATCTACTTGCATACATATTTTTCTGAGTGAGAAACAGTACATTTTCAATAATATTTATGTTTGGCTATTAGTTTTTAATCTTGCGGCATCAAGCACCCCAAGAGATTTTGAACCTGTTTCTCAATCCCTGCTCTCTTTTTAACCCATTCTCCGGTCTCTAGATGCAAACAGAATTTCAAGTAACAGGCTGCAGACTCCATGATACAGCCAAAAAACTGTGAGTGTCCAAAGAGTGTAATGGGGGAAGTCCACCCCCTAACACACATCCTCACTAGGGAAACTGAAGGTCTAGATCACTGAAGGATTTAACCTTACCTGAAACTGAGGTGAATTTAAAGAGCCAAGCAAAATATGGGGTAGAGGAAGCAGTGGGAAGAGCCTGTGGGCACTCTTGGTCCCCAGGGAAGCCATTTACGACTTTGTCTTACAGGGATCCTTGGGGAGGGCTGCCAATGGAATTGGGGAAAGACCACAGGGAGAAGGAAACTTCCAACTGAACTTTGTAACAATTTCAATGCAAAGTTTCCTGGACAGAATCCAGGGGAGGGAGTGAACAGAGAGTGCAGCTACAAACACAGAAGCCACAGCAGGTGGGGAGGCATAAAGCCCCGCTTGCTTTCTCAGTGGGGAGGCTTATAGCCTGGGGCAAGTTCTCAGCCCTGCTCACCAGCCTGGAAATAAACTCAGTGCTGTTGAGGGCGTGGGGGCACAGTGGGAGTGAGACTGGTCTTTCTGGCTGCTTGGAAGCTAGGTGAGGCCTGTCACTGCTGGGTTTCCCCCACTTCCCTGGTGACATATATGAGACAGCAGAGGCAGCCATAATCCCCCTGGAAACATAACTCCATTGGCCTAAGAACCACACCCTTATGCCCCCAAGTGACCATAGCAAGCCCCTCCCAAGGAGAGTCTGAGATCAGACATGCCTAACCCTGCCCCCACCTGATGGTCTTGTCTACCTGCCCTGGTAGCCAAAGACAAAGGACATAATCTCTTGAAAGTTCCATGATCCCCACCTACCACCTGAGAAACCCAAATACTTATCCAGGCAACCTTAGGGCAAGCTTGTATCCCCGCTGTACTACCACTGCTGACACTCTCTTGAAAGTCACCTCCCAGCTGGAGACCAAGCAACAAAAAACCAACATACTAAACAAAACTACAACCAAGGACTCTCACAGAGTCCACTTTACCCTGCTACTGCCTCCATGGAGCAGGTGCTGGTATCCACGGCTGAGAGGCCTGAAGATAGATCACATCACAGGACTCTCTGCAGACTCCAGTACCAGCCTGGATTCCAGTAGCTCCATTCCCTGTTCACTCCCTCCCCTGGATTCTGTTCAGGAAACTTTGTGTTTGGTTGAAATTGTTACAAAGTTATGGGTTGCTAGACCCAGAAGAGAAATGACAAACACTGCAGTTCAGCTCTCAGGAAGCTCCAACCCTAGGGAAAGGGGGAGAGCATCACATCAAGGGAGCACCCCATGGGACAAAAGAATCTGAACAGAAGCCCTTGAGCCCCAGATTTTCCCTCTAACAGTCTGCCCAAATGACAAGGAACCAGAAAAACAATTATGGTAATATGACAAAACAAGATTCTTCAACATCTCCAAAAGATCCCACTAGCTCACCAGCAATGGATCCAACCAAGAAGAAATCTCTCAATTGCCAGAAAAATAAATTCACAAGGTTTATTATTAAGCTACTCAAGGAGGCACCAGAGAAAGGCGAACACCAGCTTAAAGAAATCAAGAAAAATGATACAAGATACGAACAGAAAAATCTCTAGAGAAATAGACAACATAAATAGGAAACAATTACAACTTCTAGAAATGAAGAACACAAAGAAATGCAAACTATACTCAACAACAGAGTCTCAACAATAGAATCGAACAAGTAGAAGAAAGAACTTCACAGCCTGAAGACAAGACTTTCAAATTAATGCCTTGTCTTAACAAAGACAAAGACAAAAGAATAATAATAAAAAAAAAGAACAAAGCCTCCAAGAAGTTTGAGATTATGTTAAATGACGAAACCTAAGGTTAATTGGTGTTCCTGAGGAAGAAGAGAAACCTGAAAGTTTGGAACATACCTGAGGGAATAATCAAGGAAAACTTGCACGGCCTTACTAGAGATCTAGACATCCAAATATAGAGGCTCAAAGAACACCTCGGAAATTCATAGCAAAAAAGTCATCACCTAGGCATTTCAGATCAGTTTATCTAAAGTCAAAATGAAGAAAAGAATCTTATGGGCTGTGAGGCAAAAGCATCAGGTAATCTATAAAAGAAAACCTATCAGATTAACAGCATATTTCTCAGCAGAAACCCTATAAGCTAGAAGGTATTGAAGTTTTATCTTTAGCCTCCTTAAATGAAATAATTGTCAGCCAATAATTTTGTATCCAGTTAAACTAAGCTTCATAAATGAAGGAAAGATACAGTGTTTTTCAGACAAATAAATGCTGCAAAAATTCACCACTGCAAAGCCAGCACTACAAGAACTGCTAAAAGAAACTCTAAATCTGGAAACAAATCTTTGAAATACACCCAAATACTAACATTGAATATAAATGGCCTAAATACTCCATGTAAGAGATACAGAATGGCAGAATGGGTAAGAATTCACCAACCAAGTATCTGCTGGTCAACTCACCTAACACGTAAGGACTCACATAAACTTAAGGTAAAGGGGTGAAAAAAGATATTCCATGCAAATGGACACCAAAAACAGCAGGAGTAGCTATTCTTATATCAGACAAACAGACTTTAAAGTAACAGTTTAAAAAGACAAAGAGGGACATTATATGATAAAAGAACTAGTCCAGCAGGAAAATACCATAATCCTAAATATATATGCACTGAACAGTGGAGCTCCCAAATTTATAAAACAATTACTACTAGACCTAAGAAATGAGATAGACAGCAACACAATGACAGTGGGGAATTTCGGTACTCCACTGACAGCACTAGACAGGTCATCGAGACAGAGAGTCAACAAATAAACAATGTATAGTTTAAGTCTAGTGACTTAAATTCATCAGCACATTGAATGTTCTCCAAGATAGACCGATAGGCCACACAGCAAGTCTCAATACATTGAAGAAAATTGAAATGATAACAAGTACCCTCTCAGACCACAGTGGGATAAAATTGGAAATCAACTCCAAAAGGAACTCTCAAAACCATGCTAATACAAGGAAATGAAATAGCCCGCTCCTGAATTCTCACTAGGACAACAATGACATCAAGATGGAAATTTAAAAATTCTTTGAACTGAACAATAGTGACACAACCTATCAAAACCTCTGGGTTACAGCAAAAGCAGTGCTAAGAGGGAAGTTCACACCATTAAATGCCTACATCAAAAAGTCTGAAAGAGCACAAATAAACAACCTATGGTCACACCTCAAGGAACTAGAGAAACAAGAACAAACTAAACCCAAACCCAGAAGAAGAAAATAAATGTCATCACAGACGACATAAACAGATGGAAACACACCCCATGCTCATGAATGGGTAGAATCAACATTGTGAAAATGAACATAATGCCAAAAGCAATCTACAAATTCAATGCAATTCCATCAAAATACCACCATCATTCTTCACAGAACTAGAAAAAATAAATCCTAAAATTCTTTTAAAAAAAGAGCTTGTGTGGGAGGCCGAGGCAGGCAGATCACGAGGTCAAGAGATTGAGACCATCCTGGCCAACATGGTGAAACCCCAACTGTACTAAAAATACAAAAAAACTAGCTGGGCATGGTGGTGTGCAACTGTAGTCCCAGCTACTTGGGAGGCTGAGGCAGGAGAATTGCTTGAACCCGGGAGGTGGAGGTTGCAGTGAGCCTTGGTCGTGCCACTGCACTCCAGCCTGGTGCCTGGTAATGGAGGGAGACTCTGTCTCAAAAAAAAAAAAAAAAAAAAAGAGCTTGTGGCTGGATGCAGTGGCTCACGCCTGTAATCCCAGCACATTGGGAGGCCAAGGTGGGTGGACTGCCTGAGCTCAGGAGTTCAAGACCAGCCTGGAGAACATGGTGAAACCCCATCTCTACTAAAAATACAGAAAATTAGCCAGCCTGGTGGTGTGCACCTGTAATCCCAGCTACTCAGGGAGGCTCCCTTAAACCTGGGAGGCAGAGGTTGCAGTGAGCTGAGATCATGCCATTGCACTCCAGTCTGGGTGACAGAATGTGACTCTGCCTCAAACAAAAAAGAAAAAGAAAAAAAAAAAAAGGACACATAGCCAAACAAGACTAAGCAAAAAGAATGAATCTGGAGGCATCACATAACCAACTTCAAACTATGCTATAAGGCTACAGTCACCAAAACAGTATGGTACTGGTATAAAAAATAGGCACATAGACCAGTGGAACAGAATAGAGAACCAAGAAATAAAGCCAGATACTTACAGCCAACTGATCTTCAACAAAGCAAACAAAAACATAAAGTGGGGAAAGGACATCCTATTCAAAAAATGGTGCTAGGATAATTGGCAAGCCACATGTAGGAGAATGAAACTGGATCTTCTTCTCTCACCTTATACAAATATCAACTCACGATGGATGAACAACTTAAATTTTAGACCTAAGCCATAAAAATTACAGAAGATAACGTTGGAAAAACTTTTTGAGATATTGCTTAGGCAAAGACTTCATGACCAAGAACCCAAAAGCAAATGCAACAAAAACAAAGATAAATAGATGGGACTTAAACTAAAAAGCTTCTGTACAGAAAAAAAAAATTAGAAGAGTAAACAACCCACTGAGTGGGAGAAAACCTTCGCAAACTATGCATCTGACAAAAGACCTAAATCCAGATCTACAAGGAACTCAAATCAGCAAGAAAAGAAACAAACAATCCCATCAAAAAGCAGGCTTAAAACATGAATAGCTAATTCTCAAAAAAATATATGCAAATGACCAAAAAGCATAGGAAAAAATGCTCAACATCACTAATTATCAGGGAACTGCAAATCAAAACTACAATGTGATGCCACCTTACTCCTGTAAGAATGGCCATAATAAAAAAATGATAGATGTTGGCATGGATGTGGTGAAAAGAAAACACTTTTACACTGCTGGTGGGAATGTAAACTAGTACAACCGCTATGGAAAACAGTGTGGAGATCCCTTAAAGAACTCAAAGTAGATCTATCATTTGATCCAGCAATCCCACTAGTGGGTATCTACACAGAGGAAAGAAGTCATTATACAAAAGAGACACCTGCACACACATGTGTAAAGCAGCACAACTTGCAACTGCAAAAATATGGAACCAGCCCAAATGCCCATCGATCAATGAGTTGGATAAAGAAAATATATATATATACACACACACACACACACACACACACACACACCATGGAATACTACTCAGCCACAAAAAAGAATGAAATAATGGAATTTGCAGCAACCTGGGTGGAATTAGAGACCATTATTCTAAGTGAAGTAACTCAGGAATGGAAAACCAAATATCATGTGTTCTCACTTATAAATGAGAGCTAAGATAGTAGGAGGCAAACGCATAAGTATGATACAATGTACTTTGGGAGCTTGGGGGAAAGGGTAGGAGGACAGTGAGGGATAAAAGAATACACATTGGGTGACAGGCGCTTCAAAATCTCAGAAATCACCACTAAAGAACTTATCCATGTAACCTGTTCCCCAAAAACCTATTGTAATAATTTTTTTAAAAGAATTTCAAATAATATCCATAATCTTCGGATCCAAATTTAGATGGCACCTTAACACATGTTGTCAAGTTCAGAGCCCTGAGGCTGCCTGGTTTCATTGCTAGTCCCAATGTATCACTTGCATGTCAGGGAGTTATATTCATGCCCTTTCCTCTACTAAAACATAATCAGTGGGGTACAATAAAAACAATGACAGCTTTGAGGACATTGATTCATGTTTGAGCTCTACCCCTTCACTCTGAATCTCAGATGTGTCTTCTATACGATAGGACTAATAATGTCCATGCAATAGAGTTGCTATAAGATATAAATAAAATATTGGGGGTGGGGCCAAGATGGCTGACTAGAAGCAGTGGCAATCAGAGGCTCCCTGTGACAAGAACCAAAACAGCATGCGAATCTTGCACCAGCAACCCAGGTGTCCATTTTCTATCATCAGGACTAGGTGGCTGACATGACCCACAGAGAGGAAGGAAGAGCAGTGTGGTATGGAGAGCTACATGAGGAGGGGAGTCTCCACCCCCCAGCCAAGAGAAGCGGTGAGCGAGTTTGTTACCCAACATGGGAAACCGTGCTTTTTCCGTGGAACTGTGCAACCCACAGATCACAAGATCCCACTTGTGAGCCCGCACTACCAGGGCCTAGGGTCCCAACTATGAAACTGCAAAAATTCTCAACAGCCACTCAGCTAGAATCTGTCTAAGCCTTTTGCATTCCTAGGCAGAGGGACGGCCATCACCACAGCTGTGGTTGCGTACTGTCTAAGCCATCTGGGCTTCTTGGTGGAGGGGCTGCAGCCAACACTGAGACTGCTAGCTGCCTAATACACTAAGCTCCCAGGGTCTGGGAAGGGTGGCATCCATCTCCGTAGCACCAGGCCATGCTTTTCCTTTTCTGGAGCCAGGGAGACTGGACAGCTTGGTCCCAAGAGGTGTTCCCCACAGCCCAACACACTGGCTGTGGCAGACTGCAGCCAGAGTGCCTGACCCTGACCCAATCCTCCTCACTGGCGGGTGCTCCTTGCAGGAACTCCAACAACTCCAGCCAGGGGCTCAGGGACATCACTCTGATCTCCCTGGGCCTGAACCCCTAGTGGGAGGGGTGGCAGTAGTCTCCATGAACCAGCTGACTTAGTCTTTTTTCCTGCTAGTCCTGAAGAATGTGGCAGCACATAGGAGTGGGTTTCCCCCAGCACAGCACACCCCTTCCACCAAGGGACAGCCAAAGTGCTTTGTGAAACAGGTCTTGCTTCCCATGTCACCGAACTGGGTGAGACCCTCAATAGGGGTTGTCAGACACCTTATACAAGAGCTTTCCTACTGGCATCAGGTCAGTGCCACTAGAGGTCAGAGATCCCAGAAGGAACAGGCACCCATCTTTGCTCCTGTTCAGCCTCCTCGAGTGACATCTCCAGGCACAAAAGCAAACTAGATGAATAGGGCCTGAAGTGACCCCCAGCAAACCGCAGCAGCCCTATAGAATAGGGACCTGACTATCAAAAGAAAAATAAACAGAAAGCAATAACAGAATCAACAAAAAAGCCCCCACAAAAACCTCATCTAAATGTCAGCAGCCTCAAAGATCAAAACTAGACAAACTCATGAAGATGAGAAAGAATCAATGAAAAAACGCTGAAAACCCAGAAGGCCAGAGTGCCTCCTCTCCTCCAAATGATTGCAATGCCTCTCCAGCAAGGGTGCAGAACTGGACAGAGGATGAGATGGATGAACTGACAGAAGTAGGCTTCAGAAGGTAGGTAATAACAAACCCCACTTAGGTAAAGGAACATGTTCTAACCCAATACAAAGAAGCCAAGAACCGTGATAAAAGGTTACAGGAGCTGTCAACTAGAATAAGCAGTTTAGAAAGGAACATAAATGACTTAATGGAGCTGAAAAACACAGCACGAAAACTTCAGGAAGCATACCTGAGTATCAACAGCTGAAACGATCAAACAGAAAAAATAATATTAGAGATTGAAGACCATCTTGATGAAATAAGGCAGGCAGACAAGATTAGAGATAAAAGTATGAAAAGGAATTAATAAAACCTCCAAGAAATATGGGACTATGTAAAAAGAGATAACCTACGACTGACTGGAGTAGCTGAAAGAGACAAGGAGAATGGGACCAACATGGAAAATACACATCAAGACATTATCCAGGAGAACTTCTCCAACCTAGCAAGAGAGGCCAACATTCAAATTCAGGAAATACAGAGAACACCACTAAGATACTTCTTGAGAAGATGAACCCCGAGACACATAATCATCAGATTCTCCAAAGTCAAAATGAGGGAAAAAGTATAAAGGGCAGCCAGAGAGAAAGGCCAGGTCACCCTGCAAAGGAAAACCCATAAGACTACCAGCCGATCTCTCAGCAGAAACCCTATAAACCAGAAGAGAGTGGGAGTCATTATTTAACATTCTTAAGGAAAAGAATTTTCAACCCAGAATTTCGTATCTGCAAACTAAGCTTCATAAGTGAAGGAGAAATAAAATCCTTTCAGACACGCAAATGCTGAGGGATTTTGTCACCAGCAGGCCTATAAGAGGTCCTGAAGGAAGCACTACATATGGAAAGGAAAAACTGATACCAGCCACTGCAAACACACACCAAAATATAAACAGCAATGATACTATGAAGAAATTGCATCAACTAGTGTAAAAAATAGTGAGCTACCATCATGATGACAGGACCAAATTCACACATAACAATATTAACCTTATATGTAAATGTAAATGGGCTAAATGCCCCAATTAAAAGACACAGACTGGCAAATTGGATAGAGTGAAGACCCATTGGTGTGCTGTATTCAGGAGACCCATCTCATGTGCAGACACACATAACCTCAAAGTAAAGAAATGGAGGAATATTTACCAAGCAAATTGAAAGCAAAAAAAAAAAAAAAAGAAAAAAAAAGCAGAAGTTGCGATCCTAGTCTCTCACAAAACACACTTTAAACCAACAAATAAGATCAAATAGATCAAATAAGACAAGAAGGGCATTACATAATGGTAAAGGAATCAATGCAACAAGAAGAGATAACTATCCTAAATACATATGCACCCAATACAGGAGCACCAAGATTCATTAAACAAGTTCTTAGAGACTTACAAAAGACTTAAACTCCCACACAATAATAGCAGGAGACTGTAATATCCCACTGTCAATATTAGACAGATCAATGAGACAGAAAATTAACAAGGATATTCAGGACTTAAACTCAGCTCTGGATCAAGTGTACCTAATAGATATCTACAGAACTCTGCATCCCAAATCAACAAGATATACATTCTTCTCAGTGCCAGATGGTGTTTATTCTAAAATTGACCACATAATTGGAAGTAAAACACTACTCAGCAAATGCAAAAGAATGGAAATTATAACAAACAGTCTCTCAGACCACAGGGCAATCAAATTAGAACTCAGGATTATGAAACTCACTCAAAAGCACACAACTACATGGAAACTGAACAACCTGCTTCTGAATGACTACTGGATAAATAATGAAATGAAGGCAGAAATAAATAAGTTCTTTGAAACCAATGAGAACAAAAATACAAAGTACCAGAATGTCTGGGACACAGGTAAAGCAGTGTTAAGAGGGAAATTTATAGCACTAAATATCCACATCAGAAAGTAGAAAAGAGCTAAAATTGTCACCCTAACATCACAATTAAAAGCACTAGAGAAGCAAGAGCAAACATATCCAAAAACTAGCAAATACAAGAGATAACTAAGACCAGAGCAGAATTGAAGGAGATAGAGACACAAAAAATCAATGAATCCAGAAGCAGTTTTTTGAAAAAATTAACAAAATAGATACACCATTAGCTATACTAATAAAGAAGAAAAGAGAAGAATCAAACAGACACAATAAAAAATGATAAAGGGGATATCGCCACTGACCCCACTGAAATACAAACTACCATCTGAGAATATTATAAACACCTCTAGGCAAATAAACTAGAAAATCTAGAAGAAATGAATAAATTCCTGAACAATACACCCTCCTAAGACTAAACCAGGAAGAAATAAAATCCCTTAATACACCAAAAACACGTTCTGAAATTGAGGCAGTAATTAATAGCCTACCAACCAAAAAAAAAAAAAAAAAAAGCCTAGGACTAGACAGATTCAAGCCAAATTCTACCAGAGGTACAAAGAGGAGCTGGTACCATTTCTTCTCAAACTATTTCAAACAATTGAAAAGGACAGACTCCTCCCTAACTCATTTTATGAAGGCACCATCATCCCGATACGAAAACTTGGCAGAAACACAACAGCAACAAAAAGGACAACTTCACGTGAACATTATGGATGATCTGATGAACATCAATGCAAAAATCCTCAATAAAATACTGGCAAACTAAATCTAGCAGCATATCAAAGAGCTTATCCACCACAATCAAATTGGTTGCATCCCTGGGATGCAAGGCTGGTTCAACATATGCAAATCAATAAACATAATCCATTACATAAACAGAACCAATGACAAAAACCACATGATTATCTCAATAGATGCAGAAAAGGCCTTTGAAAAAATTCAACATGTTAAAAACTCTCAGTAACTAGGTATTGATGGAACATATCTAAAAATAAAAAGAGCTATTTATGACAAACCTGCAGCCAATATCACACTGAATGGGCAAAAGCTAGAACCATTTCCTCTGAAAACCAGCACAAGACAAGGATAAAGCGTATTCAAATAGGAAGAGAAGAAGTCAAAGTGTTTCTGTTTGCAGACAACATAATTCCATATTTAGAAAACCCTATTGTCTCAGCCCAAAAACTCCTTAAGCTGATAAGCAACTTCAGAAAAGTCTCAGGACACAAAATAAATGTGTAAAAATCACAAGTATTTCTATATAATAACAAAAAGCAGAGCACCAAATCATTAACGAACTTCCATTCACAAATGCAACAAAGAAAATAAAATACCTAGAAATAAATCTAACAAGGGACATAAAGGACCTCTTCA
>CAUYLG010032059.1:0-12600 GCA_963573385.1 Cacajao melanocephalus
AGCCTAGTTAAAGATCATTCAGGGCAACATTGAGAAACCATGTCTATACAAAAAAATTCAAAAATTAGCTGGGCATGGTGCGGTCCCAGCTACTTGGGAGGCTGAAGTGGGAAATTCAGCTGAGCCCAGGAAGCCACGGCTACTGTGAGCCCTGATTGCACCACTGCACTCCAGCTTATGTGACTGCATGAAACCCTGTCTCAAAATTTTAAAAATTTAAAAAAAAAAAAATGTAAAAATAGCCCCAGTCATCATCACCCTTCTAAGTAAAAGACTAACAAAACTACCAAGTGGACAGAATGGTTTCTACATGTCCGTTGGTTTTCCAAAAAGGAAAAAAGAAATTTTTTTGAAAATTTTTAAACAAGTAATACACCACACCAAAGGCATGTGTGGTAGGATAGTTCCCTTCCCCAACCTGTCTCCCCCAAAACCAGTTTTTTAATGGACTTAAAGCAAACCAAATAACCACATACTGTTTTCTGTATATTATGAAAATGTGAACACGTTTTAAGGAAAAAGAAAAAAAACTAAACCAAAAACCAACAACAATGAAGAAACAAAAAACTTTGATCTGTTCAAAGCGAATACAAGCCTGCCACCTGGAGGAAGGACTGCACCCCTTCAGATACTAAGTGCTGATTCACTATGAAACCTATTAACCAAAGTCAGAAACTGGCATTGCAACGCGATCGTTCATCTACGCTTCTCCGTGTGTAAAGTTGTGTTACAGATTTTTACATTTGTACTAACAGAACAATAGGAAGCCTGATTTCGCTCATCTTTCCCTTCTATTGTCTCCACCCATGGGGTGGGTATCATTGTTAAAGCCATTCTGTGAGGTTCACTATTGGGGTTCTTTTGGGGGTGGTGGGGAGGGTGGTCTTTATGCTTTTTCTTTCTTTTTGACGGGAGGGCATCCTGGATCGTGTGCCAAAGCATTTGTTGCTTTTTTCTCACTATGACTTGTGGGTTTGAGAAAAGAAAATGGAGCTCGTGTTTCTCTCTTTTCCTCCATTTCTCCATCTCCCTCGAGAGTGGCTCCTGGGGTCTGCTGGAAGGCCACAGAAGTGGGGAGGAACTGTGTCTTTTCCACTCAGACCCTAGTGAAATGCAGGAGAGACTCCAAAATAACTAGGGCTTTGCTCGATGAACTGTCAACACTGGCATAAGCTGTAATTGTGCTCACTGTCCACACCAGAGCTTGGGATTTTTCTCAGTCTGTTGGCCACGTACATGGAGAGCTGACCAAAACTAATTTTGTAATATAAACATAAGCTGCACATTTGATTCAATACTTACATCTATGTTATGCTTCTGTGCAAAGCAATTTCTCTCAGAAGTCTGATAGCCAAAGAAATGTTTCAAGATTTCAGTCAAATACACACATGGCATGCACACACCCATAAACACACACACAAAGAAACAAGCTAAAAAGAAAGTGATAGCAATTGGATCGTTAAAGGCCATCGTGTATCCTGTTAATCTCATCTTTTCTGCTGCTTCTTTCATTCCAATAGCGATGGCAGACTTTTTTCAGGGGGGGAATAACTATTTTTCAGGATATATAAATGGAGCAGAAAGGTGGCTGGCAAATTTAAACAACTGGAATTGGGGACCAGGTTCTTCAGGGGAAAGGAAGTTTGAAGAAACTTCCACCAAAAGAAAAAAATATAGAAAGGGCTTATCTAACACATCAGAATAGCCTTTACTATGAGAACTAGAAGATTCTTTCCTTTTAAAAAAAAATTAACTTAAAAGATCTATGGACCACGATAACCTAATAAGCAAGAAGGACGTGTTGGGATGTGAGGACAACTGTACAGGTGAGCGCTTGGCACCTGCCACTGGTGCTTTCACCCAGATACAGGCAGACGGTGTTCCATTAAATGAGCAGGCGAAAGAGAGCCGTCAATTTGCTTGCTGTTGAAATGTAAATATTTATGCATAATTTATAATCATGCTAATGTATTATCTAGAAGTAAGTTGTGAAAGAAAAAAAAAGAAACCCAATCTCAAGTTGCCCAACTGATTAGAAATGCCATCTCCTTCCCCTTACACTCCCTCTCCCCAGGGGGTTTGAGTTTCTTCTGTTGGCTCCTTTGCTGGTTGTGTAAATGCTACAGTATAATTGTCCCCTCCGATGATTCATGCAGCAATCAAGAGACTACCAGCAAGGAAACTCTAAAAGGAATCCTGGAAGCGGAACTAGTCACTCGTAAAGGTGTTTCCATTTCACCAGTCAATGCTAACTGGACCACAGCTAACTTGATCTTCAATGCCAACATCACAGAGCCCCTTTCGCCACCTCAAAAGCTGCACAAATACAGACAACCCAGAAACCCAAAACTTTATTGATTATAACAGATTTTGGATTCTCCTAGGACCTGCTCCAAATTCCATCAAGAAAAGCTCCCTGCAAAGAGAAGTTAACAAGATAACATATGACGGATGCTAAATATTTAAATATATGCCGGCAGCGGTTACATAAGGCCCGCTCAGTTCTGAGATCTATAATTGGGAGGGTCTAACTAGGACAGGGAAAATATAAGATGAAAGTAATCTTCCAGAGTGGAACAGAAAAGAAATATATTCATCCCACAGTCGTAACACCATTCATGTGCAGTGCTTTTTTTATAGTTTTATAATTTTGTATTGTTTTATAAATTATTTATAAGGTGTTGTAATGCTTCTTATATTAATTTTTTACAGATAAATTTTTTGCTACAAGGCATAAAAAGGTGCCTGAACAGATTCTTAGGAATATAAATTATACTGTGTAACTCATACATCTTTGGGACCACACCTAATGCTTAATTTTATGATGACATTTCTCATTTCTACTTGTAAACAACTTCATATGCCAATAGCGTTTAAGTATCTTTTATGTTTTCATGAACTGAAGGTTAAGGTTGCCACCAAAAAAAATAAAAGCCACTTCAGGCATATGTGATTGTATTTCAAGCTTCAGTATTTTTTTCACATAATTATTAATTATTGTCATCTGCATTTCTTCATTACTTCATGAAAAAATGGCAATGGATGTTATATTTTACACTTGTTTATAGGTTTTCTTTCTTTTTCAACCAAGAAAATATTTTGAACAGTTGGAAGTTTTAATTGCATTTGCAGCATTTTGGCTTCTTTATGTTGTCATCACACAGATGCACACACACATACGCAACACAAAAGAGAGAACAAAAAAGCAAAAGGAGCTAGGAAAAAAAAAAACAAAACAAGTAGAGGCGTATCAAAGAACTCAAGCTATAACCAAAAAGAAATCGTAAAATGCCTTTGCTCGTTTCTCTACGCTGGACCAAAGCTCAATATTTGTAGGTATATGCACATTGTATAGATATGGCTAAATGTTGCTGACAATCTCGCAATACTAAACTGTTCCTATTTTAAGAAAAAAAAAAGAAATACAAACTGTTCATCAATGTTTTACCTCAGCACTCTACTTGTACCCAGTTAATGACCAAGCTTAAAAAAATGGAGATAAAGGAAATTGATTTTCATTTCAATGTTTGACTGTAAAATCTGTTTGGATAACATTTTGTAATGAGCCTTTTGTCACGTGATTTGCTTGTCTTCAACTTGAAATTATGTGAGGCACATTTGTTTATTTGTTGTTAAGAAAGTAATTTTATTTTTTTTGTCCTATGTGCTGTGATCTAGACTGGTCACCGGGGTCACTTATGAGGCACCACAAAGAGATCTGCTTCTCCGTGCCTGGAGCAGGCAGCAGGAGGGAGGGCAGGAAACAGGACTGGGTTGTTTTGGAAAAATCATCATGACAAGAAGTTGACATGATAGACTTGTGACCAAGAAGCCAAACTGAATATTTAAAAGCTCCTTACTTGCTCTGACATTGAAACCAAAGCTGATTTTACCTGCACAGGTTGCTTAATGTTTAAAAAAAAAAAAAAAAAACTGTACTTAATCTAGAGCAATATCTGTATGGTCAGTAAAGCTGCACTTTGTGTATTTCTTAACAGCTTCAGATCTGTCACTTTTAATTTGTACCATAAAAAATAAAGAATTGTTTGACATGAGCTTCCAGACTAAGTGTGTCTCACACTCAGATATGTCATTTAAGTTGTCAGCATTTTTTAAAGTGTATGTTACAACCCCAAACGTTAAGGAAAGGATATTAACCGACTGGTTAATATCATTATTTTAACTTTTCAAATGAAATATTGTATTCATTAAGACTGTTTTGGTTGCTAGTTATAGAAATGCAACTCAAATTTGCCTACAAAAAAAGATATTGTGTTGTTTGACTTAATGGAAAGACCCATTGTGGACCTGAAGCACAGCTGGATTCAGTGGTTTCAAAAACGTCATCATCCTGTCATCCTGTCCTGCTTGGCTTCTTTCTCAGATAGATTCTCTAACCATCAACTCTAGGGCTTTGAGTCACATGCCCATCTCTAAACTAAACACTGTGCTGGGGAGTGGTGCACATAAATTCATGGTTATAGGCTCATTCTTGTCTGTGGGGGGAGGATGTGGCCTCACTCTGACAACCCTGTGGGACCACAAGGATTGAAAGAGGAGGCCACATAAGAACCAGAAGACAAAAAAAAAAAAAGAGCCTTGGTAATGGGCAGACAAAACACAGAGCCACCACAGTGTATGACTAACACTCAGCTATGTGCCAGGTATCATAGAGAGTTTTGTTGGTGAAGAGTGGTCTGCTACTCTTTTGTTTTGTTTTGTTTGTTTGTTTGTTTTGTTTTGTTTTGTTTTGTTTTGTTTTGTTTTTTGAGACAGAGTCTCGCTCTGTTGTCCAGGCTGAACTGCAGTGGTGCAATCTTGGCTCACTGCAACCACTGCCTCCCATGTTCAAGCAATTGTCCCATGTCAGCCTTCCAAGTAGCTGAGATTACAGGCACCCGCCATCATA
Organism: Cacajao melanocephalus; assembly: GCA_963573385.1. Classification (NCBI taxonomy): domain Eukaryota; kingdom Metazoa; phylum Chordata; class Mammalia; order Primates; family Pitheciidae; genus Cacajao; species Cacajao melanocephalus. The sequence goes on from CAUYLG010032059.1 coordinate 4,910, forward strand.
CCCAGCTAATTTTTATATTTTAGTAAAGACAGGGTTTCACCATATTGACCAGGTTGGTCTTGAACTCCTGACCTCAGGTGATCTGCCCACCTTGGCCTCCCAAAGTGCTGGGATTGATTACAGACATGCGTTACCATGTCTGGCCTTCTGCTACTCTTAAGTAATGTCTGTAATGGCATATTCTGGAAAATTTGGACATTTGGCATATGTTCCTGCCTGAAGTTTAGTATGGATAACAGGAGTGAGTGAATGTTGTTATATAATTCACTAATTGAAAAGACAGGAGCGTCTTGCTAATACCAGTAAAAAAATAAAATTTAGAATCATAATCTCCATACTTTTAGTTGGACTTTAGCAAACATTTCTTATGCTACATGGAAATCTGTATATCAACTTCATATTGTGATTGATAAGAAGTGCTTTGTGGTGAGCAACAAAACCAAAAATCTCAGTGACCATGCATTATAAATGAGCCACAAAGGGGTCAGGAAGCTCCAAGCCTGACTTTAAAAGGGGCGAAAAGAAAAATGCTGATACTTCTGCTTTGATGTATCAAAGTTATTTTCAATGGCTTTCTTTCCATATAAAATATTCTACAAATATTTCGGGCAAAGGTCCTGCCTATGATTATGCCTATTATTATGAAATATGTTTGACCTAGGAAACTCTAAAATGTCTTCTTTAAAAACGACAGCCATCCTTTAAATTTAAGCATTCCACAAATATCTGCTAAACACGTCATATGTGCCAGAAAATCCTGTGTGCTGAGGAATTAGAAATAAACAAAAAAAATCTTTGCCTTCAAGAAACTCATATTTATTGTGCAAAATCAGTGATATTTCTCCAGAAAGTAAAATCATTCCATGTTTCTTATACCATAATATTTCAAAAATATAAAATAAATTTCAAAATTAAAATGATGGAAACCAATTCTGAGGCTGACTTCAAAACTGAAAATGAATGGATAGGAACAGCCTAGACTTCGAATACAATCACAAGTATCTGTTTTAAATGATTCCAAAAGCTGTTCCAATAACAATATTCTACTAAACCAACCACATGCATACAACATATTCAGTGACAAGTGTAGTAGGACAATGGTTGATGAGTTTAATAAAGAATCTATGCTTGGAAATAGTTAAGAAGAAACATGTAGATAAAACCAACTTCTAACAAAAACAAGCCTGAGCTACTCATCCGTTGTTCTGCACTTTGAAAGGAATCCAACCAAATGCGCCCATTTGTCTTACCTACCAGACATTGAGGAAAGCCATGGTCAAACAAAGAAAAGGACACCTAAGGAGATCTTCATGAAAACCTTTCTAAAACATATGAAGTATTTCCCCGTTTTCTTAAAACAGATCATGAACATCATTTACCCCTTCAGGGCCTTTATCCTATTTGCTTTATCCTTGTTAATGGCTCCATCCATCAGGCATCCAAAGCAGATGTCTAGAAGTTATCCCAACCCCTTTACACATACAAACACACACACACACACACACACACACACACAAACACACACACCTCAAGTCACTAAAAGTTCTGGCAATTCTGCCTCATTAATTCCTTTTGAATCTGTTTCTTGGTCTCCATCCCCCACTTTTTTTCCTTCTACTACTTAGTTCAGACCCACCTGCCTCTCACCTGGATCACCATGATATGCTCCTCCTAGCCTCTACACTCATCATATATTTGCCACCAGAGTAGTCATTCTAAAAGGCCAGTATAAATAAATTTCTCTTTTGTTTAAAACCTTTCCAAAGTTACCTTCAGAAAGAGAAACAGACTCTAGCACAGCACACAGTACCTTTTGCGACCTGGTCCTTGCCTACTTCTTCAGCCTGATTTTTCATCAAATCGCAGTTCATGGAGTTATATACTTGCCACACCAAACTTCCTAAAATTTATCCAATGCCCAGAGTACTTTTGGTGCAACACCCTCTGCTTGGAATGTTCATCCACAGCACTGTTGACCTATCTAATTTCTACTCATTCTTTAAGGCTCAGTTCTGTTCAATTCTGCAAATAATTATGTGCCGGGCATTGTGCTTCCTTCATCAGAGAATTTATCAAGTTTGCATATGTATTAGCCACCTCTGAAATGTTGCAAAATCACTGCCATTGATCTCTGAGTGGTCTGTGGACTTGGCTTACAGATAAGTGTAGTTGGCAGTAAGTTCTTTTAACTAGTTGTCATTTGCATGTGACAGATTTTCCTTGTCTAATAGGAGTAACAGTCATCTCATATTTGCATCGTTTTCAAAGCTCTCTCATATACATTATTCTATTCACTCCTAACATAAGCCCATAGAAGTGTGATGATTCCTGTTTTACGCGTGAGAACTAAGAATCATAAAAGTTAATAGCCTTAACCAGGATCCCAGAGCTCACAGATAGAGCTGGTTCTTCAATATATTGGGAACTAGAATATTCACCAAGGTGAGTACACATTGAAACATGGTAAACTCTATGATACTTCCCTGTCTTTGAATCACCAATGAAAACTATAGTATCTGATACATGGTAGCAGTTCAGGAAAGGCTTACTGCTGTTGATAATTACCAGTTATCTAATTACCAATTTGGGTGAACTTAGCCTGAATGCTTGATACTTGGCAGAAATAGTAAAGGACACATAAAGGGAAATTAGAAATGCCTATATACATTGTATCCTTTCATTATGACTGAGATTTAGGGTCTCCAGATAAGAAAACAAAGAATTCCAGTGATTCCAAAGGCAAATGAGTTAAAACCAACTGAAAGTGAAAGAGAAAATCAGTGGGTCGTAGTCACTAATTCCACTAGTAAGTGAGGACCATGCAATGCGTGTGGAAATAGGAAGCTGCCCTGGGACCTGGGCTGGAAGGTCCATTCCAGAACATTCTTTGATACTCTCATTCACTTTTGAGTTTTAGTTGGCTGGGCCCAGTGACTCATGCCTGTAATCCCAGCACTTTGGGAGGCCAAGGCAGGTGGATTACCTGAGGTCAGGAGTTCGAGACCAACGTGGCCAACACGTGAAACCCCATCTCTACTAAAAATACAAAAATTAGCTGGGCATGGTGGCACGTGCCTGTAATCTCAGCTACCTGGGAGGCTGTCAGGAGAATCACTTGAACCCTGGGAGGTGGAGGTTACAGTGAGCCAAGATTACACCACTGCACTCCAGCCTGGGTGACAGAGCAAGAGTCTGTCTTAAAAAAAAAAAAGTTATAGTTTTGATCCTGACCATTTACCAGACCTGAGATAGTCATTTGGGAAGAAATCACACTCTTTCCATTGCCTTGTCTATATCACTGAAGTCTGGGATCTATGTAAAAGTATCCACATGGGTTAATGAGCTTTGTTACTGAGGTCACTGGGATATCACCTCTGAAAGAGAGGACGTTTCCAGGGTGTGTTTGACTATCTGCACATACACAACAGTAGGAGAAAAAGATCCAGAACTGAAGTAGTTCCAAACACTGAACTTCAGTTAAAGAGCAAGAAACTCGTGTGCAATAACACTCATGGTGAACTATAATATTGAAGCCTTTTGCAGATGCTCTTATTAAGACGCTAGACAAAAGAAGCAGAAAAGAGACTGGCATTTCTTGGATACCTACCACATGTAGGCATTACTGCCCTCATTTTCAAATCCTGCACTGTTATCTGAGATTTGAGGCCTGCTTAGATATACTTATGCTACTAATAAATGTTCTCGTAAGGGAAGATTCACTAAGACTTACTTATATTTAGACTGACTAAACTCCTGAACTAACGCATCATCGAAGTGGATCACTGGGCCTCAGCCAATGGACTTCCAATCCATGGATCTGGTCACCACTTGGGCCACATTTATGACTACAGATGAAGGAAAAGAGATCATTTGGGAAACAGTTTTGCTTGTTTTACCTTCTAGTTTTTGTTATTGTTGAAATCTTTTATTGTATAAGTAATCTATTTTTATTATAGAAAGATCAGAATATACAAAGACACAAGATATTTTCATTATAATTATTATGGTTCAGCTGTTTTTCTTTATACTGCTCTATTTCAACATTCAAGGGCTGCTTTAATTGTTTGTCTTGAACTTCAGAGACAGAGGGTAAATTAGAAAATCAAAAATATAACTCACATCTCTTGAAATCCCATTTCTGTGAAATGCCACAGCTGTTTAGGTTGCCAAAACTCAGTCATTATTTACCCAGAATCTTAACTTGACCCACCATGCAGCTAATCCCGGAGGAAAACACAACAGCCCTGGTTGTCTGTGGGGGAGATACGATGCCCAAGATCATTTCCACATAGGCTTTACTAACCAGTCAAGAGATACGAGTGAAGAAAAGTGGATTTCAGTCATGAAAACATGCACCCCTAGGTATTGGCAGGCTGGTACTAGCTGACATGATGATCTCTTACTTAAAGTGAGACCCTCCACTTTATATTCAAAGAATGGTTTTATCTTTATATAAGACCAAACTGTATCAAGGTCTTCAATAGCCATACCAAGCACACAGTAAGCATTGTACACATGTCCTTATGGGAAGCCAGTCTGTGATATAAGGGCATGGGGAAATGACTTAAACCCATCAAAATCATTCTCAGCCATCCAATTTGATAAAACACACCCTGACATACACACACATAGAACATTTTAATTGTTTCTTTCCAAAAGCACAAGCTTCCCTCTTATTGTTTAACACACTCGTACTGTCACCAGTGTTCAAATTCTTACTTTTGGGTTTTGTGCTGCTTTGAATAGAGGGAAAGAGTCCACACAGGCTCCTGAGTCTGTTCCTAGGAGGTCACAATGCAACCAGTCTTTGAAAAACATAATGTGTGCTCAAGCACTTGCATGTGTGTATTCTTTATTCTGCTTCTAGAACCATCAGACTCCCCAGGAAGAAAAAAAAATCGGAAAAAAATTAATATATCTGCAGTCTCCCAAGAGTATAAGAGCCTGCTTCTCCATTTTTTTCTCTTCAGAGGCAGCATTCAACTCTGAAGGGATTCATTTAAACTTCCTGAAGAGAGCAAAATACTTGGGGACACATCAGTGCCACCTGCCTGTCCTGTGGCAAAGCAACTGCCCCATCCCTTATTCTCCTCCTCCAAACACTTTGTTTTCTGTTTCTCACCTTTAAACTTACTTTGCCCTTATTTTCCTCAAAACTGGAAGAGTGAGAAGCATCCTTAAGTTAGCCAGACAAGACAATTCACTATTTTGTGGGTGCACCCCCTCAACTTCCTCGAACAGGGAACTCTACTTGCATTTTGTGTTCTCTTGGCCTATTGCTCCTCCCTATCCTCATCTCCAAACTCTGATCAGCTTCCAAGATCCAAATGAAAAGCCTAAGACTTAAAAGCATAACAGTGAAACTGACTATTTAGAGTTGAAATCAAGATGAGGATCTATCGCAGGGCTGGCAAATATTAAACATTTCAGACTTTGAGGGCCATACTCCACTGTTGTAGCACAAAAAACAGCTATAGGCATCATGTAAACAAATGGTAGTAGCTGTGTTCCAATAAAACTTTATTGACAAAAACTGGCAGTTAGCTGAATTTGGCCCATAGACTATAGTTTACAGACCCCTGATCTATTGGGCTAAGCTGGTTTGGGGCCACACAGTCCCCATAAGTCTTTCACGGACTCTGGACATGGGCCCACCTCCTAGCCATCTGTAGTGATGCTGTCAGGGCTCCACTCAGAACCCCTAGGATTCTTTCACTCCATTTCTGTGTACCCTGCCACCTGCTTCAAAAAAGTTTGGCCCCCAAATTTTGCACCTCTGATTCTTCTGGAGGACTTCCTCCAGCCACTAAATCACTTTTGTCTTCAAGAGGACAGAGCCCCAGGTGTCTAGTTTATGCCCCCAAATCCGTACCCCCAGAGGCAAGAGGATGAACTCTGCGGCCCCCACAGCCCCTGGCCTGGGTACTTCCAAGGCTCATGCATACTCCAGATGGAGGGACCAGGCTGCAGCTGCCCACCCTGCAAATTGACCTGGAATTGCTTCCTCACTTATCCTGCTTTTCCACTCCCTTCCCAGGTTTTCCCAAAGTCCTTCCTTAATAAATCACTTATACCCAAATCTTCAACTCTGGGGAAGCTGACCTCAGTCACCATCTCAAAATGTTCCAAAAACCTCTTTCTTGCCTCTGTGAAGTGTTTGCAGATCCTGGAACAGATGCTTAGACACATCCCTAGATTTATCAGGGCCCAGGAACCTTGTGGGAAAGACCTCAAACCTGGCCCTCAATTGAGGTTCAAACACATGCAGGAGATTGCGATTAGAGTTCCCCCCAAGGACACAGATTAGAGGCAGAGGGGCTTTTGAGGGAAGATGGCTCTGAGTGGGGTGATCAGCAGAGCCCTGAGCAGCCATGATGGGGAGATCCTGTGAGTGCTGAGAAAGGAAGGGGCAGGAGAGAGCTGGGGTATTCCAGATTAAATAGCTCAGCACCCTTCGGAGCAGGGCCAGGCTTTGGTGACTCAAGCAAGGCCCACAAGTGACAAAACTTTTTAGGAGTCACTTGGACATGCATAAAATTTAAATTTGACATCCTAGCACCTCACCCTTGTCATGGCCCTTCCCTGGAGCCTGGTTCCAAAATGGGAAAGGAGAGTTCCTCCTGGCCGGAGAAAAGCTTCAGAAGGTCAGCAGCCCACCAGAAGTTGGCAACTTGAAAGTAACAGCAAGGGCAGTGGCTCCTGGGAAAAGGCTGCTCACTTGGTTGTGCCCCACATGGGATGCTAGTGGATTCAGCCTCCTGGCTTTTCCTGGTGCCCTCTCTGGGTCATCGGCTTTTCTTGAACTGTATCCTCTGCCCAAAAAGCTCCTACTCCCTCGCCTTCTTCCAGTCTGCTCAAATCTCATCTTTTTTTTTCTCAAATCTCATCTTTTAAGTGGCTTATGAGGGCCACCCTAATTAATATTGCTATCTGCAGCACCACCTCTCAGCACTTCCTAAACCCGTCACCTACTCAACATTTTATAGCACTCGTAATCATCTTGTATGCTATGTGGTTTAACTATTTAATATATTTGTTGTTTATTATCTGCCTCTTCCTGATTAGAACATAGCCGCCTAAAGTCAGCAATCTTTGTGTGATTTACTTTTCATAAGCCCCAAAAAGAGTGCCTGGCCCAATAAACATTGGTTGCCTCAATGAATGAATGAATGAATGAATGAATGCAGTTTGGGGACATAATGGTTTAGGGTTGCCAGATTTAGCAAATAAAAACAGGACACCCAGTTGAATTTGAATTTCAGATGAATATTTCATGCACTATTTCGGGCATATTTACACTAAAAATTTTTCATTGTTCATCTGAAATTCAAATATAATTGGAAATCTTGTTTTTTATCTGGCAACCCTATACTGGTTACAACTACAACAACAATAATTACCATTTGTTGACTGCACAATTGCAACATGCCAGGCACTGTGTAAAGGGTTTTGCCCACATTTAATCTATAAAACAACTCCAGGGCTTCTCGGCGAGGAGTATACGGGACGGAGTGCCCTTTGAGTCAGGCTCGGCTGGACCCATCCCAAGGAGAACAGCAATTGGAAATGCTGAGGACTGAGTTTCAGAGCAAGCACAGCAGAACCAGGAAGGTCCAGCTATGTGGGGAAGGGGCGTCCGCCAAAGGAAAACTAAGAAACAGAAAAAACCTCATCACCGGGCGGAGAGAGAT